>RJWJ010004878.1:0-72256 GCA_004363605.1 Indri indri
TTTCCTGGTCCTTCCTGTTCACTCTCCTCTCAAACAGCAAATTTCCTGGATGCCTTTGGCCCACAGGATCAATCAGGAGAGAATGAGGTTGGGATTTATGTTAGGCAAGAAGCTGAGATGGTGTGAATTAACTAAAAACTCAAAGAACACAAGTTTCCAGGCAATTTGTACTGAATCTATTCTTTGACCTACATGAAGAAATGTAACCTCTGAAAATCTTCACTGTCACATATTGATGAGGAGGTCACACTCTGGATTTGGACCCACTTGGTAAGAACCCAAATCCACCATTTCCTTTGGCAGATTATTTTTGTCTATTTGGTCAAGGAGCAAAACCTTACTCTGTTTTATCGTTACCTGGGTTTCTAGTGAGATGAACAGAAGGATCTGAATATGTAATGTTCAAGGGAAGCCACAGTTACACACTTAGAGATGCAAACATTTGTCTTATAAACTATCTGAATGAGCTTTCATTGTTCTGAGTTGTGCCATAAACAAGTATTACCAAGCACCATGTATATAGTGTGCTGTGGCTGGCTCAGAAGACAGTCTCTTCCCTCAAGGAGTTTATAGTCTAGCCGAGGAGATAAGGTATGCACACAAACAAACAAAAATAGAACAGCACAACTGTGCAATCAATAAATCATGCTGAACTTAGGAAGATGTTTAGAATTCTAAAAGGAAAGGGGAGGGAGGTGTGGAAGAGGGGTGAGGAACTCCAGTGGTGACACAGCATAAACAAAGCTGAGAGATGGAAAAACAAAATGCATGGAGACCAGTGATTCATCAATTTAGCTTGGGAGGGGATTCTTTCAGGGCAGTGATGGATCCTAAGACTGAACAGTTAGACTGAGGTCAGATTTTTAAAACTTGGAATGTCAGGCTGAGGAATTAGATTTTAACTTTCAGGGAAGGAGAGTGGCTGCAGGGATTTGCGTGGGGTGGGAACTGCAGCGTGATCAAGGTCCTATCTTCGGTGTTTCAGGACACAGGTTTATACTGATCTGCCTAGGAACTCTTGGGCAGAAGCTAAAGGAGGGCATCATGCTAGGAACTGTTGACACACCTGAGGCATGAAGTTATGAGGGCTCAAATGTGGATAGTGGCACAGAGACGGGTAGGAAGAAGACATATGAGAGAGGAAGGCAAATTTGGAAGAATGGGCAGAATCCAGAGCTAGACTGGGTGAGGAAGATGCAACGGATTTTGAGCTGGGATAAAATGTGGAATTTTGGGGGGCAGAAATAGGAATTGTAGTCTCTGGACACTGCTGCAATTTTACGTTTACTTATGTTGTCGTTTGATTAATATTTTTCTCCCATTATAGATTATATGCTTTTTAAATTTAAAGACCACTTCACTAATTGCTGTAGTTTTATATCCAACATGTAGCACAAGTGCCTGACCCGTAATAGTGGCTTAATAAATATTTGCTGAATGAATAAGTGTTTAGTATGATTTGTAAACTGCAATAAACTGTACACATTAAATTAGTAATATATTTATTTGATTTGAAGATAATGTAGTAGTTTAAAGCATATTAGAATATTAAAGCAACTCTCTAAAAAGTTATGGAACCAATATTTTTTCCAGCTTTATTGAGGTATGATTAACAAATAAAAATCGAATTTATTTAGGGAGTACATTGTGATGTTTTGATATATGTATACGTTGAGAAATGATTACCATAATCAATCCATGTAACATATCCATTACCTCATATTCTTATCTTTTTTTTTTTGTTGTGGTGAGACCATTTGAATCTACACTAGAAGCAAATTTCAAGTATACAATACGTTATTAACTGTAGTCACTATACTGTCAGGTATGCCCAATATTTATTTATCTGGTAGCTAAAGGTTTGTGCCCTTTGACCAGTATCCCCCCTTTTCCCCCCACCCCTAAACCTCCTGGTAACCACCGTTCTACTTTCTGTTACCATGAGTTTGACTTTCTTTTTTTAAGATTCCACATAGAAGTGAGAAAAAGCAGTATTTGTCTTTTTGTGTCTGGCTTATTTTACTCAGCATAGTGTCCTCGAGTTTCATCCCTATAGTTGCAAATGACAAGATTTCCTTTTTTTTTTTTTAGACTGAATGATATTCCGGTGTATGTTTAATTCACACATTGACAGACACTCAGGTTGTTTCCATATCTCAGCTGTTGCGAGTAACGCTGCAATGAACATGGGAGAGCAGATAGCTCTTTGAGGTACTGATTTCATTTCCTTTGGAAATACACTCAGAAGGGATTGCTAGGTTATATGGTAATTCTATTGTTAATTTTTTAAGGAAATTCCATGCTGTTTTCCATGATCATTGTACCAATATACACCCCTACAAGCACTGCACAAGTCTTCTCTTTTCTCCACATCCTTGCCAACACTTGCTATCTTTTGACATTTTGATAATAGCCACCCTAACAAGTGTAAGATAATATCTCACTGTGGTTTTGATTTGCATTTCCCTGATGCTTAGTCATGTTGGGCATCTTTCCATACCTGTTGGCCATTTGTATGTCTTCTTTGGAGAAATGTTGATTCGGATACTTTGCCTGAATTCTAATTCATATTCTAATTGGGTCATTTGTTTCTTTGCTCTTGAGTTATATGAGTTCCTTATGTATTTTGGATGTTATTCTCTTACCAGATGTGTGATTTGCAAATATTTTCTCCTCTTCTGCAGGTTATCTTTTCGTTTTGTTGATTGTTTGCTGTGTAGAAGCTTTTTAATTTGATGCATTCCCGCTTGTTTATTTTTGCTTTTGTTGCCTGTGCTTTCTCTGTCAAATCCAAATAATCACTGCTGAGATCAATGTCAAGGAGCGTTCCCCCTACCTTTTCTTCTAAGAACTTTATGGTCTCATGTTCTACATTTAAGTCTTTAATTCATTTTGAGTTGATTTTTGTGTATGGTATAAAAATGATGGGTCCAATTTCATTCTTTTGCATGTGGATATACAGTTTCCCCACGACTATTTATTGGAGAGTTTATCTTTTCTCCATGGTGTATTTTCATTTGTAACCAAAGAAGAAAAAAAATGTTTTCGGTAAACATTTTCTGAACTGCTGAATGTTACAAAAACAGAAAAGTCAGCCATCAAAAGTATTTATGAAGTCAACCACAGGAGTATCGTCTGCTTCCTGCTTCAGTGAGCTCCATGTCAAGGAATTCTTGACCAGTACGATTATGATGAAATTTTTGATTTTACCACAGTAAGAGGGAATTATCATTAATTTCTGTTGAAACATCATAAAATTTGGAGTCAGCTCTAAGTTCAAATGTCAGCTGTGTTCCCAACTAGCTGCCTGACTTCGGGCAAGTCACTTCATCCCTCTGAACTTCAGTTTTCTTATCTGTAAAACGAGGATAATAGTACCTACTACCTCATGGTATTGTTGTGAGGATTAAATGAGAAAATCTACACAAAGTCTTTATCATGGTGTCTGGCACATGACAGGTGCTCAGTAAATATTTTTAATTGTTTTTTTGTGCTATTACTGCTATAATTATTAACTACACGTGTTTGAGCTTTTCAGAGATGGGATATGTCTTAGGAATCTTATACCTAATGCTCAACACATTGTAACCCCAACCCCTAGCTCAAGCATCTTTGCAGAATTGAACTAAGGTCCTCCTTTTGAGGATGGTAGATGATAAAAAAGGAGCTGTGGAAGAAAGAAGTCTTTGAAATTATTCAGCCATGTGCTTCAAATTCAGGTTAAAAAAATATGAAGGTGAAAGAGAGTCTTTCTAAATATCTCCTACACAAGGAGGTGGATTTAACTATTTAAATTGAGTCATTGGCAAAAATATCCTAGGAAAATAAGGATGAGCTTGTGCAATCAAAAAGTGATCTTTACTATTGCTTTGTTAACAATTGATTTCTCATCTAAAACTGCTTTCATATATGAAAACTCTGTGAGACTTTTTTATAATTCCTGAAATGGGAAAACTGGATTGGAATTATGCTATTTATGCATAACATGTAATGCATAACATTGCTTGACTTATGGAATGACAAAATAATTAATTATGTTATAGTGAGAGCTCTTCTGTGTGGATCACATGGATGTGATCAGAAGGTCAGTGGCATTGTTACTTCTGCTGGGGACCTTTCATTTACAAAACTAAGTATATTATTATAAAAATGACTTTTAATATAGACATAAAATGTAAAATTTTTTCTTATAGGAATTATAAGACATTTTTTGTACCAATTATTGTAATTGAGGCTGAATAATGCCAGTTATTTTGCTACTCTGCTGAAGTCCCCTTTTTTGAGCCTACACTGAACCTGTAATACTTATGGAAAGAGTTACCATAGCAACCTGTATTGATGTCACAAGCTCAGGCTTCTGACTTCATTGCATAATGCAGTAGCAACTGGATTTGCAGCAGAAACACCCTGCTAAAGAACAAGTATCTTGGTTCACAGCAAAAAGGACAAAGAAAAACAGCAAGTTAGAGGGGGTTGAATCCTGGATTGTGAGTCAGATTGCCTGAGTTCTTATTTTAACCCTGCCTCTCACTTGTTGCCTTGTTTTGAGTAATTGTGTTTACATGTGTGCACTGAGGTTTGAAGTAAGAAATCTCCTCTCTCTGGGATGGACATAGCAGAGAAAAACTCAGGATCTCTAATGTTTTTCATTTGTGGACAGCTCAGTAAAGCTAAAACACTCTAAAAATAACTTGGAAGGAAAGGAATTACTAGTGCCTTGTAGTAGGTATCTAGCTAGCTCACAAAGATAAAGAGGATACTTTGAAATTAAAAAGAATCTAGCTAGGTTTTTTATCTTTCGAAATAGTAATGAGTAAAGGATAATATTGATGTCCTAATCTTAATTTTAATAAGAATATAGAGAACATAGTACATGAATATGTCACTGTATGTATATAGCAATAGCTATTTAAAGATATTTTTATAAATTAAGAATGGAGAAGTAAAAGATTAATCTGTATCTATTAATAGGCATGCTACTTCTCATGGTTATACTGTGTACATAAAATAATACATGTTTTTAAATTTTATCATGCAAATGTTGGTCCTCATTAGAAAACAACTAAGTGAAATGGTCTTGCTAATTTAAGATGAAATTTTAAAAATCCTAATGATATCTTTTCTGGAAAGGCCTAACCTTTCCACTGGAGTCCTGTTTATTATTTCCATTGGCCTAGCTTTTTATTCTACAATAAATTTCAGAATTGAGATATGAATATTTTAGGATTTGAAAGGCACTTAAACTAATCAACTTCCTCACCAGAACTAAGGTAAAAACATGATATGGCTTTTTATTTTTATGTTATCTAAGGTAACAAGGTTGAATGTTTTGGTGCAGAGAACCATGACCCTTTTCTAACCCTCCTATCCATATGCTTCAGTCACTCCAAATTATCAGCAAAAATGTAACAGGCTGTAAAACTTCATTAGCTCAATTCCATGTTAAATACCCCTCATGAAGACATGATTTGTTAAGTTTTAGGAAACGTTTGTTACTATTAAAAATGTAGAGCGAGGTAGAAATTGTGGGCATGTTTTTGAATAAGCAATTAAATGCAATTGAGCTCCACATTATAATGCAGCACAAGCATTCGCCTGAGTCACAAAATCTTGCAAAATCTTTCAAAAAACATAATTTAGTGTGAAGTGTTTTATAGAATATATAAGAATGGAAGTTGATTCTTTCATTGTAAGCATCATTCCTATCAAATTAGCTAATGTGGTATTTCTGTTACACTGGAAAAAACTTCTTTGTGTGTTTTTCTGAAGTTAACTGAACAGATTTTTATTGACTTTGACATGAAAAAGTTCTAAAGACACACAGTAAAATTTTATAAAAGAGAAGATTGGCCCCCATTTTTTTTTTCATCTTAAACAAAGAGAATAGTAATATTGGTTACTTTCTGGACTCTTACTTGGTTCTTGTCCTAAATTCTGCTATTTCTTAAATACAACCCTTCTGAACAGCAGAGACTAAGCATCCACTGCAAAATCATGAATATCAAGGAAACTGAAGGACCTTCAGTTTATTTATAAAACTGAAGTCTGATAGATTTACATGACTTTCCAAAGTTAATTGGTAGAAGAATCCATACCTCAGCCAAGTACTTGTTCTACCACATTAGACTGTCTTGATCTGGTTCGATGGCTTCCATCCAGAATCACCTTCCTGCCTAATCTCAACCACTCTGCATTGTCCATCTCCCAAGATCTGTTCTTTTGGCAAAGTTTGTGACTGCAGACTGAACTTGGCTCTTGATAGTTATTCAAGTACATTTACTCAACGTTTTGAAATGTCTATGTGTACAGAGCTTGGTAGCATACAAAATAGTATATTTATAAAACTTTGGTAGGGTGGCATTACATTGAAAAGTAAAACAACCAGAAAACAAACTCAGGTGCATGATAATGCTATCAAATGCATAAGACTTAAGAGAATTCCAGGAAATGGAATAATCAGAGGCAGTGAGAATACAGATTTAGCCAAAGAACATTTCTTAGTGCTTAAACTAATATTTATCCTTCCGTCTCTCTCACTCATTCCCCTTTTCACTCTATCTTTTCTCATTACACAAGTAACAAATAATCCATGTTTATTGTTGAAACATTAGGTAGAATAGTTGACCAAAAATAAAAGGATAATCCCATGATCAAGAGATTATCTTTAGCATCTGCTGCTATCCTTTCTAAAAATTTTTCAAGCTTATACTCAAGCTCAAACATTATTTTTTAAAAATGGAATCATATTCTGCTTATTGCGTTGTAACTTATTCTTATGTAAAAACATTCTGTGACTGTCTTTCTGTGATTATAATTAGAGATTTATCTGAATTTAAGTCACAAAAGTTCTATTATATGGATATACCATCATTTAATCATTTTGCTTTTAGATGTTAGTCAATTCCCAATTTCTCACTGACATAATATACATAAATTAAAACATATGTAAGTGTGTATATATGTGTTTTAACCATTCTTATATATACAACCTTGAATACTTGTCCAATACTTTAATTGAAAAAAATTTTGCTCAAATTTATTGAAGTGTAATTTATATACATTCAGTGGCTTTCTGATTATAAAACCCTAGAAGTGGAGTAGTTGGGTCAAAGAGAAATTGTTTTAAAGGTTTTAAATACATGTTGATAAACTGATTCCTAGAAATATATGAGTTGATAATGTCATAAGAGTGAGAATTATGTCTCTACTCCCATCCTACTTCTGGGTATTAACATAATTTTTTATCATAGAAAACAGCTACAGAAAAAAAATAGTACTTTAAAAACATTTGTGTTGTTAACTTGGGATCTCGTGATCTTAGACAGCTTTTCATATTTAAATTTAATTCAGTTAAAATTCAAATTTCTTCTTTTAATTGACTATATATGTCCTTTGGTTACTTATTGGTATTGGTCTGTTTCTTATTGATTCAAAAGGGTTATTTTTACATTAAGGTCATAATTGGCACTTCCCATGCTAATTAGTATTCTATTTGGCCATTTGTCTTTTAACTAAGGTTTTCATTTTTTTGTTTCATATTATTTCATATTTTTATATACATAATCTGTTAATCTTCCATTTTATGGTTTCTGTTTTTGGTGTCATGCTTCCAAATGACCATATAAATATTTGCCTATTTTTTCTTAGTATTGATTTTTTTTTCATTAAAATATTTGTTTCTTCTGGAATTTATTTTAGCTTAAGAAATAAGTATAGTTAATCTTCATTTGAATTTTTTCCCAAGAGTTTTATTTTTCCCATCCTTCTCATACCCTAAGTTTATATGTGATTTAAAAAATTTGGTTCCATGATTTAGTGTATCACACTGTTTTACTTAATTAATTATTGCTTAATAATTATTTAGCTATTTAAATAAAACAATTGTTTTATTATTTGAAGCTTTTGGTATCCTACTTATAATGATTTTATGAAAGGAATTAGAAAATTGAGGGTTTTCCAATGGGTACAGAAAAAGGGGATATTGTATTATACTGTTTTCTTTTACTTGCTGTTTTCATCCAAGACTCTAAATTTTATCTTTGTTATGTCTAGTTGAGATTAATTCATTTTAACTGCTGTATAATATTTCCTTCATTGAATGTATAATATTTTTTTACCTTATCTTTTCTGGAGGCATTTGGTGAGTTCAGTTTTACCCAATGCTTTTCATAAATCATAAACCATCATTTTATGGTTTTTATTCTTAAGCTGTTAATGGAGAGAATTATGCTGATAGATTTTTCTAGTGGTAAACCACTTGCATTATTGGCATAAACTCAATATGGTCATGATAGTATTATTTTATAGACTACTGAGTTCAACTTAGTAATATTTTATTTAGGATTTTTACATATATGGTCTCAAGGGGATTTTCCTTTTTCATACTATCCCTATTTTTGACATAAGGATCATACTTAAAGAATGAGTTTGGAGCAGTCCCTCTTTTTCTTTTTTTCTGGAAAAGAAATTTTATTTGTTGTGTGTTTCTTGATTACAGCAGAATTTCCTGCAAAACTGTGTTGGCCTTTGCATTACTGTTTTTGTTATTGTTTGTTTTGGAGAGGCGTGACTTCTAGAATTATGGTAAAATTGCCTGTAAATCTGTGTGAACTTTTGTTGTGCTTATTTTTGAGGGGGAGGAATGGAAGATTATTTAAATTACTGATTTGAACTCCTTAATGATTATATAGATCTATGCAAGTTTTCTATTTCTTCTTAACCAGTTTTGTTTGGTAAATTATATTTTTTCTAGGAATTTATCTATTATATTTGTTTTTAAGTATTTATTAACTTTATCTTTTGAACATCTGATATATAGTCCTTTTTTCTCAATGTTTTATTTGTCTTCCTTTTCTTTATCAACATTACCAGAGAAAATTTTTTTCAGACTTTTCAAAGAACAAACTTTTAGCTTTGGTTATTGCTCTTGTTATCATTTGCTGTCTAATTGAGTAACCCCAAACTGAGTGGTATAAAATAACCACCATTTCATTATATCTTGTGATTCTATGGGTCAAGAATTCAGATAGAGTTTTCCTTGGTCATTCTTTTGCTCCATGTAGTATTAATTGCTTGTGGTTGGTCCGATCTGGAGAGTCCAAAATAGCTTCACTCACATGCCTGGTTCCTTGGTAAGGACAGGGCTGAGTTCACCTGGGGTCCTTCCTCTATCCATGTAGCACGGGGCGTCTCCACGTGTCCTGTCCAACAGAGTAGTCAGGCTTCTTACATTGCAGCTGGGGCTCCAAGAATGTTCCAAGAGATAGAAGTTCCAAGTCCTCTTAAAGGCTAGACATAGAACTGGCAAAGCATTCCTTCTGCCAGATTCTTGGTCAAAGCCGTCACAGAACAAAGATTCAAGGGGCGGGTAAATCCTACTGGGATTAGTATCAAAGAATTGGGGCCATCTTCATTCCATCACATTGAGCCTGTGTTATATTTCAGCTATTTCCTTAATCTACTATTTTCTTTATTTCTTCCTTCTGTTTTCTTTGTTTATATTCTGTTCTGCCCCCACACTCCAACTTCTTAAGTTAGATGTTTAAATCATTTTCACCATTTCTTCTTCTAATATAAGCTCTGCAGTGTCAACATTTCCTCAAATTATTGCTGTTGCTGCTTTTAAAAATTTTGACTATGTTGGTAATTTGCTGCTTATTCAGTTACAAGTAGTTTCACTGTTCCATTATCATTTCTCCTGTGACTTATAAGTTATTTAGAAGCATGGTTTTAAAATTCCAATCACGTGGATTATTAACAATGTACCTTGTGCCCTAAGAGACATATCCATCAATTGCAATATATGATTCTTGTTTAGATCCTGACTAGAAAAAAACAAACAAAAATATAAGGTAATTAGGGAAATTTGAAATTTTTTAAAAAGATATATGATGGTATTGTGGTTACGTTAAAAACAAAAGGCCCTTCTTCTATAGAGTTATACACAGATATTTATGCATGAATTTGCTACAGAAAAATATAGATGAGACTAGCTATACAGATGATAAAAAATTGGCTATGAACAAATAATTGTTGAAGCTAGCTGAAAGGTACATTTGCATTCTGTATACTATTCCCTCCACTTCTGTATGTGTTAGAAATTTTTTGTAAAGAAAAGTTAAATATCTCTTTGATAATGATTTCTGATTTAATTGCATTGTGGTCAAGGAATGGAGAATGTACACCCCCCACACATATGAATATAATACTCATATATTTACATACATATAATTAAAATGAGACTTGCTTCTTTATGGTTTAATATATTCAATTTTGATAAATATACTGTGCATGCTCGAAAATACTATGGAATATTGCTATCTATTAATATATCTAATCTATATGTATCCATTAAATCAAGTTTGGTAGTCTAAACTTTTCAAGTTTTTAATAGATTTTTTTCTGCTTGAACTATTAATAATTGAGAAAGGTATGTTTAATTTTCATATTATTATAATGATTTGTTAATTTCTCCCCGTAGTTCTATACATGTTTTGCATTATGTAATTTGACGTTATCATCTAGGTTCATATTACATACCTAATTGTTATATTTTATTGGTGATTTGAAACTTTCATCTTTAGATGGTATCACTTCGTTCTCATAATATTTCTTCTATTAGACTATGTTAATAATATTAATATAGTTCTGCCAGCTTTCTTTGAGTTATTATTTACCTACTATTATCTTTAAATCATTTTCTTTTTACTTTAGGTGTGTCTCTTATACAGAGCATGTGGTGGAGTTTGTTTAGCTAGCTTTAGAATTTTTGGTTTTTAAGTGCAAGCTTGGTCTATACACATAAATACTGTGTTTTTCTGTATTTGTACGATCTTTCTGTTTGTCTGTTTTTTCTGTTTCTTTCCCCTTTATCCTTCCCCCCACCTTCCTTCCTTTTCTTTCTTTCCATCAAGTCTACTTGTTTGTTTTCTTATTCCATTTATCCCCCTTTACTGATTAGAAATTGTATGGTCTACCTGATCACCTTTTAGAATTCTTAATGTGTTGTTGGGTGCACATTAACTTAACCATGTCTAAATGTAATCAACCATTTACCACTCCCTTTCCCTTTCTGAACAGTACAGGGTACTGAAACAATGCGATTCCAGTTATCCTTCCTAACTTCTGTGCTGTTGCTTGTTAAGTTCTATCATTTTATTTCGTTTCCCAAAGTAGATATTTAATTATTATTTTATAAGACAAAGTTTATTTAAATTTAACTTACAGTTTTCTGTTCAAATTTCTTCTTGGATCATCTCCTGTGATCATTTTATTTTCTTTTTGAAGTACACTTTTAAGAAATTTTTGGTGAAAATATGTTGCTTCTAACTCTCCCAGGTTTTGTCTGAAAATATGTGAAATATCTTTAACTCTCAATCTTAATGAAATTTGTATAGGTATAAAATAGTAGATTAACGGTTATTTTCTTGAAATAATTTCTTGAAGAAATTATTGTACTGATCCTGGCTGTTGCTGGTTGCTGTTGAGAAGTCTGTTTTTAGACTAATTGTCATTTTTTAAAAAGGTGATCTACTTTCACTTGTTACTTTTAAGATTTTCTCTTCAGTTGTGGTGTTCTGCACTTTCCTACAGTATGTGTAGGCATGGATATCTTTCAAGTATCTCTCTAGAAACTTTCATCAATTCCAGAAAATTTTCAAATATAATGTCTTTGAATATTTCTTCTTATCTGTTCTTTATATTCCTTTCTGAGATCTTCCCATTTGAGTCTTCATGTGCATTTATCTTTCTTTCCTATGTTACATCTTTCTGTGTGTGGTTCATTCTGTAATTTCTTCAGAGAAATCTTCTAATTTCCTGTTTGTCTTTTAAGCTCTATCTAAGCTGCTAGTTAACTCATCTAGAATTAAGTTTTATTATATTCATTTTCATAATATTTTTAATTTAAAAACTCTATTTTTAAAACAGTTACTTGATTCTTTTTTTCAATAATTTTACCTTGCTGCTGACTTTTTTGAACTTATTTATTTCTTTAAATATTTTACTTATTTCGTATTTTCTTTACAATTTGAAGTTTGAGGGTCTAAATATGTTTTTAATTTTCTGCTGGTTTGTACTCATGGTGGACTATCTTCTTGTATGTTAAGTTCAGTTTTTATGATGATTTCATAATCTATGGGACTCTTTGGGGTTGTGATTAAAAACGCTTTCCTCTAGGGAGAATTGAGTTTATTTCACCTGAGTTCCAGGGTTGCTGTTAACCTGGGTCCATTTAGTTCACCATCACGGCCTCACTCTGATGTTGGACTTTCAGATGCTGTTTGTCCAACCTTGAGGCAGAGGCATGCACCATGTTTTACAGAAATTTGTCAAGTTTTTCATCCTTTTAAGGGAAATCTTCCTATTTCCCAACACAGATAAACATTTTTACCCTTAAAACTTTTTCTTCGTCGTTCCAATAGTTTTAGGAATACAGAGTTATTGAATACATGGGATCAAATGGTGTTCTTCAAATTGGAAGTCCATAAATTGTGTTTTAAAAAAGAAGACTTAAGGGTGAAGCTCTATTGAAAAAATATTAAATGAATTTAATATTTATAGATAGATGGGGAGGGGAAACACTTAATGTTACATTTATCCAAAAAGTAAAAGTCATCATTTTTCTCATAGAAGAGAAAATGAGATGATGAACCTGTTAGAGAAGAATGGCAGTTGTGAATAGAGTTAGGAAGGGGCCAAGATTAGGGAAACCAGGTTAGACGCTCTTTTTCAATTAACCAGATATGATGGCAAAGGGTTGAATTAGGATGATGAGTAGGATCTGGAAAGGAATGCTATTTTCCAAGACTTAAGTGTTTGTAGCATTTAGGAAGTTGAATGTGAGAGTAGGAATCAACATGTCAGTAATAATAATGCTAATAATGTCACGACTGTTGGAAGTCCAAGGATGTAATCCTGAAGAGTTAATATCATTACATAATAATATCTTATTTTATATTATTTAGATGCATTGAAAATAAGTTGCTAAGCCTCACAGCCTGAACAAACTGTCTCTATCCTTGCTTACTGTATCCAACATCTCTTGCATACCAATTCACAATCTTTTGGTTTCATATGTCTTTTATTTCCACTACAGCTACAGTAACCAGTTCTGCATAGGTCCAGAATGATTTCACGTAGGCAGAACTTGACAGTGTCTTACTTTAAGACCATGCCATATGCTTCTCACCTTTCAACCTAGGGCTTCCCTGTTGACATTGAAGTTTGAGTGATCTTGCTTAGTACCCATAAATGTGCAGTCTGCAATTTCAGGGAAATTAACTTAGTAGAGCAAACCTTTGACTAATGGCTAATAGCATAAGTAGATAAATACTTCCCCTTTCTTCTCACCTTCTTAAGATTCTGAGATGCAGTTGATGTGGCTTTTCTTAGGATAGACCTTTGCCATAAAGCAGTCTAAACTGGCGCTAACTAGTTCAGCAACACATTCTCCAATCACCTCCCCCTTCTTCTCTACCTTGTTTCCTTTTGCACTCACTTCTCTCTTCCTTAATAAAGATAGTAGTACATAAAGCTCTACATTATGCTCTCCTTTCTGGAGTACTCAGGATAAAACACCTGTTCACATCTCAGCCTGTGCTGAGGGGACATGGTCACTTCTGCACCAGGTAATCATCCCCACTTTCAGAAGAGGATTCAACAGGGGCAGACATCTAACACAAAAGCGGACAATTCACCAGATAAACTCTTATTTCACCCAATGTTTGCATGGAGATGGGAATTCTGCTCTTTCTTTTGTTAGTCTCAGTTCCATTCATCTCTTATGAACTATGAGTATGTAGCTAAGTGGAATGTGAATCTGAAATAAGAATATATCTGTATGTGATTTTTTTAAAAGACAACATGTATCCCAAATTCAAGCCAGATGGTTCTCCCAGGGCTGAACTGAAGGATCAGCAATCTGTTTCAATAATGGATGGAAAGTGGCCTCTGGTGGCTGTGTTAGTCCGTTTTTCATTGCTGTAAAGGAATAACAGACGCTGGGTAATTTGTAAAGAAAAGAAGTTTATTTGGTTCATGGTTCTGCAGGCTGTACGAGAAGCATGGCACCAGTATCTGCTTCTGGTGAGGGTTTCAGGAAGCTTCCAGTCAAGGTTGGGGGGGCGCAGGCATGTCACATGGCAAGAGAAGTAGCAAGAGAGAAGAGGGGGTGCCAGGCTCTTTTAAACAACATGCTCTTATATGAACTAGTAGAGCAGGGACTCACTCATTACTCAGGGGAGGGCACCAACCCATTCATAAGGGATCTGCCCCTATGACCCAAATATCTCCCACCTCCAACATGAGGGATCAAATTTTGACATGAGATTTGCAGGGGAAAAATATCCAAACTATATCAGTGGCCTTTGTGAGAGACTGTTCCAGTGCTGTACCTTCCCAGATGATTTTCAAGAGTAAATTTGATTATTTGAGAATTTCATTTTTAATCTTTATTTTGGAACCAGGATGTAATTTGTATAGAGTTTTGGGATTTGAGGAGGTCTCTGCCAAAAGAGTGAATGTTAGAATGGCTTAAGAAGAAAGAGAGGTGCTACTGAAGTTAGCTTTACCATGGATTCCCTCAGCCTTGCTTTCCCAGCCTTAGGAAAGGTGAGCAGATCTACTAAGATGGGAAGGAACATAACTGCCTGAGGACACAAAACTTTTTAAGTGGAGAAATTCCTTTTTCTCCTTTCCATTTAGCTCCTCATTTCTACACCCCAGATCTTGTTCAGATTTCATGTTTCGGTCCGAGTGAAGGTATTTGAATGTCAACCATGTTCCAGGCATTGGACTAAGTACTTATATAGTTTGCCTCATTAAAAATTCATAACGTGGTCAAGAAGTATTACTACCCCCAATTTGCAGATGATGAAACCGAGGCTCTGAAGTCCAGGTGATTTGCTCTGCTAATAAGTGAAGGAACTAGGATTGGAATGCAGGTAAGTCTAATTATATAAAGCCTGTGCTCTTTCCAGCACCTTCTTGTCTTATCAGAGTTTCTTGGGGTTGATTTGGAGGGCACTTTGCAAGACTAGAGGAAATCATTTCTTTCCCCTCTCATACGAGAAGTTTTTCCTGAGAGTCCATGAATTATAAGGGTGCCATCCTTTCCCCATAGCATGGCCAAAAGTAGAATTAGATAGTGGAACCAGAAGGGGGGTGGGAGGCCATGCCCTGCAATGGTGGCTCAGCTACACTTTCCTTGGTATCTATTTTGACTTCAAAATTTTTTGCCTTATAATTTTGGTGGCATTTAGGCAAAGCGTAAATATGAAAGTGAATGGTTTAGTTTTCCTGATGGAAAGTTTAATTTAGCTCTCCAGTATGTTGCTTGTAGCTTGTTTGTAGATATAATTGTTTACTTAATGAGGATGCAGTCTTCCTTTCAGAGTACTGCCTTTAAAATGTATTTCCATAGATTTGCATAAATTCCCTGGGGATCACTATAATATGAGAAAAGAAAGAATTGCCCAGCTGTGCACTGATTTAATGGAATTATGAAGCTTTAGGGTGTGGGCTCTGAAAAAGATATCTGGGGGAAATAGTCACGCAAACTGTTGGAGAAATAATCCCTTTAATGAATTTTCTCTCACTCCAGTAGAAGATTTTAGAAGCCAGCATCAGCTCAAGGTTTTAAAAAACTCATTTTTGGAAAAGCTTGTAAAGATGCTATTCATTTCAGAAATTATTGCTTATATTTGAAAATGGATAGAGGCTTTTATTTTAAAAGAGTTTTGTTAAAATGGAGAGAATTAGCAAATGCTCTGTATCTCATGCTGTCAGAACTTGAAACCAATAACATCCTCAGATAAACATTTATAGGGATCTCCAACTTCGCTGGGGCCAGAGTTTATTAACGTTAATCTCCATGTCCTCACACCTCAGTCCCTGTTGGTGATGTGTACAGATCGAAGATGATATCAGTTTACCAGGCTTAGGGAATTTGCAACCTATTTAACTTACTTTGAATCTGTCTTTAGATGGCGGTGTCCCAAACAATTACGTGATTTTTATACTCTGTGGCTGGTTCTATAGGTTGATCAGAATAACCTAATAGAAAGGGGAAGGTCTTATGATTCCCTTGGCCTTGAAACACAGCAGTGTGAATTATGTCCTTTTCAAGATAATACCTGAGCCTTAGCCAGCTGTCTGTAAATGCCTATCTCCTGTTTAAGGAGGCTTATTCAAGAATAGGAATTGATCGATACTAATTTATATTCTGTGTTGGAAAAACAACACTGAAAATGAGTCAGTAAGTTCATCTTTGTGTATGAATACATAAATCAGTCAATAAGTATTTTGTAAAGTATAGAAAATACTCTATAGGAGATGCAGAAAAGGAAGAGATGTTTTTCCATGGCATCAAGGAGTGTTTAGCATTTATACCAAAGAAATAACAACAGTAATAGCTAACACATTTTGTACACACATTATTCGCCAGGATTTTTCTTTCATCATCTCACATAAACTCCACAACAACCTCATTACTTAGGTACTCTGATTATCCCATTTTACAGATGAGAAAACAGAGCCACAGAAAGGCTACATTACTTGCCTTACAGTTAGTGTGTGTGGTAGCTGAGATCCAACCTTGGCACTCTGACTAGCTTATGTTTTCTTTAAAATTTAATTCTTATAATTTTTATTGTGTAAAATATGCACATCATAAAGTTTGCCATATTAATTATTTTTAGCGTAAAGTTCAATGGCATTAAGTACATTCACACTATTATGCAACCATCACTACCATCTAGCTCCAGAAATTTGTTCATCTTTCCAAATTGAAACTCTGTCTATTATACAATAACTCCCATATCCACCTTCCCTCCAGCCTCTGGCAACCACCATTCTACTTTCTGTCTGTATGAATTTGACTACTCGAGGTACGTCATGTAAGTGGAAGTATACAGCATTTGTCCTTTTGTGTTTGTCTTATTTCACTTAGCATAATGTTTCCAAGGTTCATTCATTTTATAGCATTTATCAGAACTTCATTCCTTTATAAGGCTAAATAACATTTCTATAGAAAACACTATAGAGATTTCTCATTTGATTCGGCAATCCTACTACTGGGTATTTACTCAAAGGAAAAGAAGTCATTTTATGAAAAAGGCACCTGTACCCAAATGTTTATTGCAGCACAATTCACAACTGCAAAGATGTGGAATCAACCTAAGTGTGCATCAATTCATGACTGGATTAACAAAATGTGATATATATATATATACACACACACACACAAATACACATGCACACACACACACACACATCATGGAGTACTACTCAGACATAAAAAGAAATGAATTAATGCCTTTTGCAGCAATTTGGATGCTGCAAACTGGAGACCATTATCCTAAGTAAAGTATCTCAAGAATGGGAAAACAAACCACATGTACTCTCTAATAATTTGGAACTAATTGATGGGCACACATGGGCACAGAGAGAACTAAAAGTCATTGGAAACCAAGAATGGGGGAAGGAAAGAAGAGGAGGGGTAAAAACCTACTTGCAGGTAAAATGAACACTATTCAGATGATAGGCACACTAATAGCCCTGACTCAAGCATTGCAAAAGCTATCCATGTAACCAAAACATTTGCGCTCCCTTAATATTTGGAATAAAAATAAAAGGCTGAATAACACTGTATGTATATACTACATTTTTCACATTTATTCTTCCATTGATGGACGCTTGGGTTGCTTCCACCTTTTGGCTATCATGAATAGTGCTGTTACGAACATGGATATTCAAACATTAGTTTGAGTCTCAATTTTCAATTTTCTTGGTTGTGTCTTAGTCTATTTTCTGTTGCTATAAAAGAATACCATAGACTAGGTAACTTATAAAGAAAAGAAATTTATTTCTTATGGTTCTGGTACCTAGAGAGTCCAAAAGCATGGCATCAGCATCTGCTCAGCTTCTGTTGAGGATCCTCTTGCAGAGTTACAACATGGCAGAGGTGGAAGGATGAGAGGGGAAGCAAGAGAAAACTGAGAAAGCTGAGGAAGCTGAGCTTGTTTGTGTAGCAACCCACTATTGTGATAACTAATCCATTTCCCCAAGAACTAATCCAGTCTCTTGAGAAAGACTTTAATCTATCTTAATGACTGAACCACCTTTTAATGGCCTCATCTCCCAACACTGTTACATTGGTAATTAAATTTTAACGTGAGTTTTGGCAGGGACAAACCACATCCAAGCCATAGCAGGGTATGTCCAGAAGTGGAATTACTGTATCCTATGGTAATTCTATGTTTAATTTTCTTGAGGAACTGCCATACTGTTTTCCATAGTGGCACCAGACCATTTTACAATCCTACTATTAATAGTAATGTACAAGGGTTTCAACTAATTTCTGAATAGCCTGGCTAATACTTTTTTTTTTTTAAATAATTGTCACCCTAATTGTATCTCAGTGTGGTTTTTATTTGCATTTTATTAATGATTAGTGATGTTGAGCATCTTTACATGTGCTTACTGTCCATTTGTAAATTTTTGGAGAAACATCTGGTTAAGTCCTTTTACAGGGTTGCTTTGTTGTTGTTGAGTTGTAGAAATTAATTCTTTATATATTCTGGATATTCCCTTATCGGATACATCTGTAGTCCCTAAGTCCTGGGCCATGGACCAGCACTGGTCCTGCGGCCTGTTAGGAACTGGGCCACACTGCGGGAGGTGAGCAGCAAGCGAGCGAAGCTTCATCTGTATTTACAGCCGCTCCCCATCACTCGCATGGTGCCAAAAAGATTGGGGACCACTGATAACATGATTTATAAATATCTTCTTCCATCCCATGGGCTTCCTTTTCACTGTTGATAGTGTCCTTTGATGAACAACAGTTTTTAATTTCAATGATGTCCCATTTGTCTGTTTTTTTTCTTTTTTTTGCCTGTGCTCAAACCCTAGGCTCTTAACCACTACATTGAAGCATACAACCAAAATTGTGATACACAAAATTATTTGGTACCAATTGTATCACCTGATGATGAGATGAGGATGAGGGTCTGTATTGTCAGGGAATGCAATGAAGGAAGCAATGATACTTAGCACATTACAGATGTGCTTAGTGCATGTTTCTTGAGGAAAGTTTATTTTTACATACAAATTGAAAAAAAAATAATGTCGAGTGATCTGTGTGGCATCTCCCTGCCTTTTCCCACATAATTTCTTGGGCATTTATTAGGGGAAGAAAGACTTGGAGAAGGGGTGTGGTCTCTGGTGGTGAATCGAGATAGAGCTGTCAATCTCTGAGCTGCACATACATTGCCAGGATGTTTTCTGGCAGAAGTTTTATTGCATTAAAGCAAATTTAAAGAGGTAAAATCAAACCTCTCTGCAGTCTCATTCACTCCCTGCTGCTGGAAGCTCACTTTCCCTTGGAGCTTAACCAAGACAGAAGTAAAAGAGAAAAATAATCCTTTCTCTTGCCTTTTCCTCTCTGCCTAAGGCAGCACTAAACTTTGTCCTCCTGGGTATTATTGGGGCAGAGAACGGAGCCCACATTGTGCTCCTTCATCTGAAGGTGTTGTGTGACTCACGTTTCCATCAGAGTTCTTTGCTTCTAATTACGCCCCCCTACTTTTTCTTTTCTCTCTGCTTTATCACTTAGCCCCTCTGGTTCTCTCTTTTCATTTTTGGACTTGGAATATGTGGAAAGTAAACTTTCTTTTTCTTTTTTTCCCTTATACTATTGTGAATTATTAATTCCCTGCCTCAGACTCAGAGGGTGGGCACAGATGCTGTAATAATAACAACTGGCAAAGCAAATAATACAGAACACCCTCCTTCCCATCCAAGTACAGGAATAAGCCTCAAACACTCACACTGCAGGCGCATGCTCATGCTAGGCTCCTGACATTCTCTATGTTTAAGGTAGTCATAAATGGGGTTTGCAAATATAATGGTGATGGCTTCTGAGCTGTCAGGAAGTTTGCAGTAAGAAGAGCCCTTTTGTAAACCTCCCACAAAGCTGTCACAGCCACAGCATAAGATGTAATAGTTTCCTCTCCTTGCAATGGCTTGGGTAATAGGGGAGAAGATTGTAATGCTGCCGGATTATGGTGTGGGGGAGGTGAAAGCAGGAGAGTATAAGGAGGGACTTCTGGCCCACCTCACTGCATTCCATGTGATGATCTCACCCCCAATACAGGGACTCTGTGGTCCAGGTATCATATCTACCTGTAAGCCAGGGTCGCAGTGTCCTTCCTGGTTAGCTCCAGACTCCAGATGACTTCATTTCACCTTCCAAGGGCTACTCCAACTTGACTTCCAAAAAGGAGCAAGGGGGTCTCTGTTCCATATCGAAGGCCAAGAAAAAGATTCATTTTGCAAGATAATTTTAACAATACTACCTATTATTTGTTGTGTTTATACTGTGCACTAGGTGCTTACATAGTTCATAAAAATTCTAATTACAACTGTAGGTATATTTTATTATTCTCTTTTGCTGTTGAGGACATCGAGGCTGGGGCGAGGAAGGGAATTCGCTCATGGGAACCCCACCTGTGGCTGGCCAAGCTTGCAGTCCGAGTGCGTCTCCTGGTTCTGCAGCTCATCCTTTTCCCCCTCTATGGCTCTGCCTCTTCCTCGTCTTCTCTCTCTGGCCCTTGGCCCTCCTTCCTTTTCAACTCTTATTATAGATTCCATGAAACAAAGGAAAAACAGGGTTGCTTTATATGAAACTTGTTAACTGAAATTAGAAACAATTACCACCTTTCAGAGGAGAGAGCTGCTGCTCCTTCAGCATTTTAGAACAGAAGGCCGGATATAACCCAAACATTAGTGGATGGGCAGGTTCGCATGATAAATGAATCTAGCACACACTCGGTTTGGTGTAATTGTTATCTCATCCACTGGCACAGTTGAGTGAGGAGATGTTAGATGCAGTTTTCGCACTGCTTATGAAAACCGCTGGGTGAAAGAATTGCTGTACAGGTGGAGATAATATCATTCAGCTGCAATGAGGGCACTTTGCAAGAGAGAATTGCTCCTGTTCATGCTGAGGCCAATGGCAGAGCCTTGGGTTCTCAAGACTTCCTGACACATTTTTTTCTTTCCACAGCTCAGTTGTTGGCTTATTCTTATTTGTTTTTATTGGACTAATGATTTTTTTGTAATGTCAGTTTCGTGGCACAATTATTCTTCTGCCAAATCCAGCAATCAAGGCAAATTAAAGCATTATTTATTGATTTTTAGAGAGAATAGGTTTATTGTGCCTTATTTATTCTTGAATAGGCTAATTTGATACCCAGAAAACCCTATTTGGGTTAGACAATGCCACTAATAAATATAGATTACCCAATAATTGAGAAAAAGTTGTTATTTTCTTAAATATAGCATAAATATCACAGTTCCAATCATTTTTAGATAATGTTTACAAAACAGCAAGAAAAGACTCAAATTTGCCTGTTGAAAACTATAGCAGAGGTGTTTGGCAATTTCTTTGGCATCATGTTTTCTTGAAAAAACTATACTCAGGAAGTATCTCCCTTAGTAGCTGTTCTTTTTATTGGATATAAAAAGAACCATGTGTATTTCTGAGAGCGTCATTGGGTACCAGGAGATCAGCAGAGACCATGTCCTTGAGCTGTGAGGTATTTCTAAGGTCAGTGCTTTGGCTGGAGAGTAGCTTCATCTTCATCATTGTAACAATCATAGCGAACATGCGGCATACCAAGGTGGTAGCCACTATTCTGAGCAATTTAGCTGTGATAATTCATTTACTCCTCATGGCAACCCTAGGAAGTAGAAACTATTAATATCCCCATTTTAGAGGTGAGGATACTGAAGCACAGAGAGGTTAGGTAACTGCCCAAGGTTCCACAGCTAGTGAGTGGGAGAACTGGAATACATATGCAAACAGCTGGCTCTAGAGTTCATGCTCTTAACCACTACCCTAGATGGCAACACTGATTGAGGTCACACTGTATGTTATGCATTATGCTAGGTACTGTGGCTGGAGAGAGAAAAATTCCTCAAGGGATTTAGTCTAGTGCACTTAGAAATCCGTCTTCTTCCAAAGTTTTTGATGGCAGGGAAAAAATTCCTCAACTGCCAGTGATTTGCATGGCTGTTAACAAAGAAGCACTGCTCTTCACAAAGGCAGCGTCACAAGGTTGTCCTTTACTTAGAGTTAGAATGATGCCTTAACAACAGCTGCACCAATTAGCACTTGTTGAGCGCTTCCACAGAGGAAGCATCGTGCTAAATCCTCACATACAGTCTCATGGAATACTCACAACCGCGTGAGCTAGCTCTTTCATTTGAATGGGTCACCGCTCCCAGCCCACCCCTGCATTTTTGCTTGTGGGTCCGTCTTACTGGACTCATTCTCAGGCAGCACTCTTGCCACGTGCCTCGAGCCACAGGGAGGCGATGGACATTCCCTTGTTGGTTTTGTGGTTTCAGCTGTAAGACATCTTTTCTCACATAAAACCCAGAAATCACACCCCACGCTCAAGCTATCCTGTTTTTACAAATTTTGGCTGGGGGGCGGAGGGGCGGGCGGGGGAGGGGGGCAATCAGCTCATCCTACTTTTTCCCATTTATTAGACGTTGCGGAACCTTACAAACCAGGCAGGATTTAGGAAGCTAGCTAAAATCCAAAGGAAGTATTAAAACTGAACTTCAAAAACACTGAAAGCTTTGCCTAAATGATGCCCTTTGTCAGTTTTGGCAGTGAGAACTCATAGTTAATGTTAAAATGGACAACCCTGGCCCATAAATATCCATGATTCATATTTGAATCACTCAAGATTTCATCATAACACAGTTGGTTCAGTTAGACTCCCTGTGAAATGAGGGTGAAAAGCCCTAATTCTGAGGACCCCCACATCTGCAAAGATCCATCTTTAGCTGTTGCAAATCTCTGTATCAGGATTTGATAACGTTGACAATAAAGTCTGAAGAACATATCGTTCTGTGTCCATCTCCATATATGTAAAATGTATGCACACATGCAAAGGATACACAACAAACAGGATGGAAGGAGAATAGATAAGGTGGGGATACTCATATTTTATTTTATACTTTTGTGTATTTGAATTTTAAAAAACAAATACATTTTACTTTTGAAATTTTATTAATACTTTTAAAATAAAGAAGTATGTTCTAGTGTACTCAAAAGGAAATTCACACCTCCGTTGTTGAGAATAAAGAACAATATTCTCAGGGCATATCAGCCTTTCCCTCTCACAGGCTTAACCTTCACTCGAACAAATGTCTACATTTGCATAACCAGTTACTAAAATAATTCTCACATTAAAGCAGCCATTTTTTTCAGTGTCCTTTATTTTTAGTCCAAGATCACTTATTATCTTTAGTTGTCATCTCTCTTTTAGACACATTTAATTAGAAAGAGTTTCTCACTCTTTTTTCCTCTCTCATTAAAGCAACCATTATTTACCTGCCATAGTACATGACAAAATAGTTTCGGAGTGATTTTATAATTATAGTTTTTTGATGCTGTGCCTTCGGCTGCCAAAAGTCAGACCTTCCAATCTACTGCATATTTTTGTATGTAAGTGAAGACTAAATATAGGTGATTTTTAAAAGTTTGTTGTTCTATTGTGTCATTCTTCATAAAATTATAGCTCCAGAATAGATATTATCAAAATTCGATAGGGTAATTTTCTTTTAGCATTTATCATGTTCTTTTTAACCAAATATCAGAAATGTCCAGATCACTGACAATCTTTTTTTTAATCTAAGCTTTATGTTTTTTTATTTCAATAGATTTAGGGAGTACAAGTTGAGTTTTATTATATGGATATATTGTATGGTAGTGAAGCATGGGCTTTCAATGTACCCGTCATCTGAATAATGTGCATTGTACTCAATGTAATTGTACCCAGTTACATACCAACAATTTTTCATCATTCACTCTCCTTGCCCCTACCCCCCGAGTCTCCAATGTCCATTATACCACTCTGTATGACCATGCAGAGCTTAGCTTAGCTCTCACTTACAAGCGAGGACATGCTGTGTGTGGTTTTCTGTTTCTGAGCTACTTCGCTTAGGATAATGGCCTCCAGTTCCATCCAAGTTGCTGCAAAAGACATTATTTAATTATTCCTATGGCTGAGTAGTATTCCATGGCATATATTCACTATATTTTCTTTATCCACTCATTAGTTGATAGGCCCTTATGTTGATTTCATATCTTTGCAATTGTGAGTTGTGTTGTGATAAACATACAAGTGCAGGTGTCTCTTTGATATGACTTCTTTTCCTTTTGGGTAGATACCTAGGAGTGGGATTGCTCGATCGAATGGTAAGTCTACTTTTAGTTCTTTGAGGAATCTCCATATTGTTTCCCATAGAGGTTGTACTAATTTACATTCTCACCAACGGTGTATAAATGTTCCCTTTTCACCACATCCACACCAACATCTCCTGTTTTTTGACTTTTTAATAATGTCCATCTGACTGGGGTAAGGTGGTACCTCATTGTGGTTTTGATTTGCATTTCTCTGATGATTAGTGATGTTGAGCATTTTTTCATATGTTTGTTGGCCATTTGTATTATATCTCTTCTTTTGAAAAATGTTCATGTCCTTTGCCCACTTTTTAATGGAGTTTTTTTTTTTTTTTTTTTTTTTTTTTTTTTTTTTTTTTGCTGATTTGTTTGAGTTCCTTGTGGATTCTGAATTATTAGTCCTTTGTTGGATGCATGGTTTGTGAATATTTTCTCCCATTCTATAGGTTGTCGATTTACTCTGTTGATTATTTCTTTTCTTGTGCAGGAGATTTTTAGTTTAATTAAGTCGCATTTATTTATTTTTGGTTTTGTTGCATTTGCACTGACAAAATTTAAAACAAAAAAGTAGTCTAAAGCCTTTGGAATCCTTTAATCAGGTCTGTTTCTCACGATTACACAAATGCAAGAACACATACGATTTTTTTCAAAAAAAAAATAAAAGCAGTTGTTATCTATAAAAAGTTTCTGGTCTTCCCTGCCAATGTTTGGAGACAGCTTTAGCTGGGAAGAAAGTGAAGTTTATCTTCACAGCATCTGTTCACCTTTCTTTTCCCTTTCATAAGTTACTATTTCTGTATCAAGGATATTTATGCATCCATGCTCTCTTTTGGAATGTCTCTGATAACCTCATTTCCACTTAGATGTTCATATCTGACAGCATGTTGTCTTGTTCCCAGGGAATATATTTTTAAGTTAAAAGATCAAATCTCTAATGGTTGAATATTGAATGTCAGGGAATAGGAGACAATCTGGGAGAAGGTCATTTCCCAATGCCTCAGAAGTAAAAAATGAATATACATTAGAGTATGATTTATGTATCTTGGATATTCCCATAAAATGTGTTTTGAAAGTACTATTAGGGAAAGAATATGGAATTGGATGGATCCTCTATGTATTATATACTGGTAATAAAATATTTTGATATTCCCTTTTTCTTACATTTCATTTTTGCTAATACTATCACCATCACTTTAAAGTTCAGATTTTAGCCTGTGGTGATTTAGAATTAACCTGAATTTAATTAAAAACAAGGTAGCCCAAACAACATTTTATTTCAATATCTTAGCATCTAAAACATCCAAAAACTTGAAATTGCTAAAGCGTCTCTCTGAAACATCAAATAGTATGAATAATAATAACAAAAATATTTATTAAGTACTCACAGTGTGCCAAACACTGTGCTAAGTTCATTTTATGGATTTTTTTTTTTTTTTTAAATATTTGCAAGAGCCCTTGGTGGTAGGACCTAATTCCTCCCCTTCACAAAGGAGGAAGCTGAAGCTTAGAAAGCCCAAGCAATTGGTTCAACTGTTAAACCAGTACACAATGAGAATTTGAACCTGGTTCTGTTTCCTTCCACAACTCTTCATTCCTAATCATTACACTTTAGATCTAATTACCTGCCTTTCCCATCCTTATTAAATGCCCACTGTGTGCCAGGCACTGACCTTAGATACTTATACACCTTTTCCTCCTCATTTAATCATGTTTATGTGGCCTGTCCAATTTTACACAGCTTAGAAGTAGCAGAGCCAGGGCTCACATTCAGGGCTCATGATTTCATATTGAGTAGTGTTTTTACCACATGAAGCTAATCTCTCAATCAGGCCAAGTATGATATAAAGTAGGGAGAATTCTAGAGGTGGGATCTTTGGTGACAGTTCACTCAAAAAACCTCGGGCTACCTTTAAAGCAAAGCCAAGTATATAATGCATTATTTTGTACTTACTGGGAAAGACATTAATTTAAAATCATAACTAAACTTTGTAGTTGTCATGCATGATTTCTAAGTTAAATGCTATCTAGTCTATATTTTGTAGCACTTTAGAAGAGATTATTTTGTTTTTAGTTACTAGAAACTGATAGAACTTACAAACTAAACCCTTCATTGATTAAGTGATTTTTCTCAAAATTTAGCTGTTTAGGGTACTGTATTTTGAATGACGAATGAGGAGCAGGAAGGTTCTTGTGTAATGATACAAGGAGGGAGAAGTTGTGGTTCTATGAAAGGGAGAGAGGATTTAAGAAAGGTAATGTAATTTTCTTAACTAAGACCCTAGGTGGGTGTCGCTATAGGGAAGGAATATAAATAGTATGACAGAAGCAGATTGGTAACCAAAGATGTCTTGGATGGGTCTCATTAAGAGAACACTCATTCTCAAACTGGAAGACCGATAGCAAGTCTAAGTCACCTGGGCTTCACATAATTCTGTCTTAAAGTTCCATTTTCTTTTTCTTTGCATTTTGCCTCCTTTCTCCTCAATTATTCACTGGCACTTCCCTAGCAGCTTCAAAAAGTACGGTCTTGTCCACTCCCATTTTTCCCAAGCAGGAGTCTGTATGCTACACTGTATACTGTACTCCTGGATCTTCTCCTGCTGCTGTAGCTAAGCCTTGAGAGCTCCCAGAGTGGGGCAATCTCTTCACGTGAAAGCAGGAGAGGAGGCACTAGCCTCTGCATCTGGAACACCAGATTTATGATGATTTGATTATTCAGATTAATTATATCCC
This sequence comes from Indri indri, assembly GCA_004363605.1. Lineage (NCBI taxonomy): Eukaryota > Metazoa > Chordata > Mammalia > Primates > Indriidae > Indri > Indri indri. The sequence goes on from RJWJ010004878.1 coordinate 26,993, forward strand.
ATGACACACCAATTTTTTAAATAATCACACTTCCCAATGCAGTTTAAAATGTAATAGCCATTGGATTAGTTTCCTAGGGCTTCCATAACAAAGTACCAGAAATTTATCCTCTTACAGCTCTGGAAGGCTAGAAGTTAGAAACCAACGTGTTGGGCAAGGCCGCACTCTCTCTGAAGGCTCTAAGGACAAATCCTTCCTTGCCTTTTTTAGCTCCTGGTGGTTTCTGGCAATCCCTGGCATTCCTCAGCTTGGAGCTGCACCACTCCAATCTCTTCCCCCATCTCCACGTGGCCTTATTCCCTGTGTCTATGTGTGTCATCTCCTCTTCTTTTGAGGACACCATCATAGGATTTTGGGCCCATCTTAATCCAGTATGATGTCATCTTAACTACGTACATTCTGAGGTTCCAGGCAGACATGAATTTTGGGTCACACTAATTAACCTACTTACGGCGTGTTGGTCTGTGTCAGGCATTTGCCTGCCACTCAGGACACAATGGTGAGCAAAGCCCAGTGTGATTCCTGTCCTCTTGGATATTACAGTCTAGCATGGAAACTAAGTATACACCACGTAACTGTGTTATCAACAGTGCCAAGTGTATTAAAGGACATATACTCTGTGAGAGCGTATAGAAGAGGAAATTGATTATAATAGGAAGTTGGAAAAGGCTTCCTGGAGAGTGAGGTTTGATCCAAAAGATAAATGATAAGTGGAGCCGAGAAAAGAAGGTGAAGAGAGAAGAGAAAAATGTTCCAGGAAGAGGGAATGGCAGGCGTGAGTGACCTCTGGTGGGAAGGAGCACATTCAAGAAACCAAAATATGGCCCCTGTGGCTGGTGTTTCTCACACTGTATAGCATTAAAAATCAGATTATGCCCAAGCCCTGGTCTCCAAATACCATATACCAGAAGTCCCCAACCTTTTTGGCACCTGAGACTGGTTTCATGGAAGACAATTTTTCCATGGATGGGGCAAGAGGGATAGTTTTGGGATGATTCAAGTGCATTTATTGTGCAGTCAAACCTCTCTGCCAATGATAATCTGTATTTGCAGCCACTCCCCAGTGCTAGCATCACCACCTCAGCCCCACCTCAGATCATCAGGCAATAGATTCTCATAAGGAGCATGCAACCTAGATCCCTCGCATATGCAGTTTGTAGCAGGGTTCGTGTTCCTATGAGAATTTAATGCCACTGCTGATGTGACAAGAGGCGGAGCTCAGGTGGTGATGCAAGCAATAGGGAGCAGCTGTAAACACAGATGAAGCATCACTCGCTGGCCTGCCACTCACCCTGCTGTGCATCCCTGTTCCTAACAGGCCATGGACTGGTACTGGCCCACAGCCTGGTGGTTGGGGACTGCAGCTGTATATCACTAAAAGAAACCAGCATATTTTGGCAAAATGTCTGACTCCTAGTTTGTGGTAGAAATATACTAGGTATCTCTCTTGTTACACGAAAGAGTAAGGAAATCAACAAAGACTACTGAGGTTGTATCACAAAGACTCAGGAACCAACTTCAAGAGGTTCCTACTGGCCAAAGATGGGACAGTTTGAGCATCAATAGCACATCATTGAAATAGAATGAAACATAATCTCATGTTAAAATTATGAGTACCAAATGATATAAAAAACTCATTTTTTTTAAACTTTGGAGGATGCTGGGGAACCCACTTATTATTCTAAAAACTAGTAAATGAGAGGAAGGAATCAAGCACTTACCTTTCTTTTCCTGTGTGATCTGTCTTCAGTATAACCAGAATTGATAAAGATTTCTATCCATAGACGTATGTCAGCTAATGTACGACAAAGGAATGACAAAACACTACCATATTTTAAACTGCTCATGAAATAATGTATCTAAACATTGATCACCGAGGGCCATTAATATTATTGAAAGAGAGAAAACTGAATATTATGTGCCTCTACAAAACATTCTACCCCAAATTTGAACCTGAATTAAGTCACGCTTCTAAGTTTTACTTCCAATTTACAAGAAGACATTAACTGGTATGATAGAGATGCAGTCAGTAAAATCTTAGAATATTATGAACCCTGCAGGAATAAATGATCTGGTTTTCCTAACAAGTGAATTGCCAGGAGAACAGTATTGGAGGAGGGACCTTCTGATGAAAAGGGATAAAGGAACTATCAAACAAATGCAACATGTGTTTTGTGTTTGGATCCATATTTCAGCCAACCCAATGGTAAAAACAACGAACACACATATATCAGACAATAAGAGAAATTTGAATACAGTTTGGATAATTGATGACATTAGAAAAAAATATTACTTTTTCTTGGAGGGTCAAGGATAATGATACCTTGATTATGTTTTAAAAACAGTTCTGTTTTTTTCTTGAGATGCATACTGAAATATTTATGAATGAAATAATATAATAGCAGAAACTTGCCTCAAAATATTCCAATTGTTGTGGGGAAGGAAAGAAGCAGATGGACGAAAAGATGAAACAAGCCAGAGCCTGAGCTGGGTTTTGTAGCTGAGTGACAGGTGCATGGGGATATCATATTCTACTTTTTTCCCCCTTGCATTCTCTACTTCTGTCAATGAGAAGAAGAAGAAAAAAAAAAATCAACCAAGAAATAGAAAAGAACCCTCCTTTGTGAATTCCTGTCTCCTCTGTGTCATCATAAGCATTTTTGGTGCTTGCTTCTGGGTAATGCTTGCTTCCTCTAGAGTGGTCGCCAAGGTAACGACTCTGTTGTATCTCCAGGCAGGAAACATGGCAGAGTTATGAGGTCAGGATCACCTGATGTCTTTTAGATGTTGAATTATCAAGTACCACAGGAAACTGTGAGAGAAGATGAAGACCACAGGAAACTGTGAGGTCTTCTGTATAGCTTTTTCCATTTTTTTAAACCTGTTTACATGCTTCCTAAAGGAAAGATAATAGAGAAATCCAGGAGGGGATGTACATGGCATACTTGAAAATGGAAACTGTTTTTTTTTTTTCCTGAACATAGAAAATTTAGGCTAAAAAATAACTCAACAATGTGAACAATGACTTTTTGATTTTTTTAAAACTTTATTGTATAGATGATATCTTCGAGTGATCAATATTTGTGTGTAACATTGCCTACATCATTTGAATGTTTGCATTTTTTTCTGAAATTAATTTCTACTTGAAACTTTAGTGAAAATAGAGTTAAATATTTGTTTTTAAATCACTCAACTTCCTTTTACATTGTTTGATGACTCTATAAGAAATTCGATTTGTTACTGTTTTAGAGTCTGTTGGACATACTTTCGGTGAAAAAAAAAAGATTCTTATGGATTCTTATGGATTCTTATGGATACAACCAAAGTCACAGGAGAGGAGGTGGTGAAAATATCAATATATACTCATTATTACAATATATTAAGTACATGTGGCAATCATAAAAAATCAAAAACATAGATTTATGATTTAAGATATGCTATCAATAAATGTATCTTGATAAAATGTATAACTCATGGAAATCAGTCAAGAAAGTAAATATACTGACAACCCCCAAATATATTCCAGCTTTAACCTTTCCCTTGCACTCTAAAATGACAAATTGACTTTTGGACATTTCCACCTGGATGACCTTCCCACAAACAACTAAAAATCAATAAGCTTAATTGAGTTCGATTCAACATATATTTATTGAACCCCTTTCAGGAGATATGGTAGAAGCTGGAGACACAAAGATAAGTAAGGTCCAGCCTCTGATCCAGAGAGGTCACAAATAAAACACAATTATTTTCCCACAAAATTTTCACTTTCTTTTGAGTTCCGTGTCTTGGTTGATGGCAACATATAGTCCAAAGCTAGAAACATTCGAACCCTCTTTGACACACTTTCTCTCCAAACTAACCCATTTCCATTTATTTTTTATTCTACTTTATTCTGATTCTGTCTCTCTTTTTCAGCCCTTCTCTTATTGACTAATTTTGCACTTTGCCATCTTGCCTTTGGACTATTGCCATAGCCTCCTAATAGGTTTCTCTGTTTCCAAATTGTCCCCTTTCTTCCCTGCTCACCCACCATCCTTTACCACCAGAGTTGCTTCATGACAACAAAGATCAGATTCTGTCACTCTCCTTCTTTAAAACCTTTTCTAAATGCATTGTCTGCACCTTTGAAGTCTCTAAGTCTTTTGCAGGAATCATATGAAAACCTACAGAGGACATGCAGGTGATACAAGAGAGAGAAGAGCACCAGCTGGATATATATGAGGACCCCATACCCTATAGAAAGGGGCAGAACTACTCAGCTCCAGCCTGTGGGAGTATGGGCCCAGTTTTGCCTAAACTTTTCCTTTTTTTTTCCATAAGAAGCTAGAAATCCTGATTTTTAATGAAATACCTTTGTTTTAAAATATTGACTTGTATTTTATTTATTTTTTCTACTTCTGACAATTTTTTGTAGAGATAGGGTCATGGAATATTGCCCAGGCTGCTCTCAAACTCCTGGCATCAAACAATCCTCCCACCTCAGCCCCGCCAAAGTGTGGCTTGTATTTTAAAACCACTTTGTGGGCCTGTTTGTGACTCTCTGCTTTTGTGCTTTGAACCTCTTATCATTTAGTAGCATGGCAAACTCCTATTCACTTATTATTAGGACACAAATCAAATGTCCCTTTAACTCTGAATCCTCCTCTAATCCTTGTCAAAAAATAGTAGCTCACTAGTCTAAACTGCTATAAACTAAGAAAGAGAGTTTATTCTGCCAATGACTCAACAAAAAACCAGCAAACGTTGTACGTTAAAGATAAGTTAACCTAGAAGTTCACCCTTAGATACAGAAAACAATGAGCACAGAAACTGATAAAAATATATTGGTTGGCTTAACTATTTAATATAAAAATAACTATTTGTAAAATGATAAAACCAAAAGATAAGATGTTCAGAACTACTTTAGTTTTTTCTAGATAACTAAGGTACAGTCAGGAGGAGAGTGAAAATATTGAATAATTGTTGATTTTGTTTAAAAAATATAGATATTTACATGCTATACGTCTCTTAAGGGCTGATAACCAGAATCTACAAAGAATTCAAGCAAATCAGCAAGAAAAAAATCAAACAACCCCATTAAAAAGTGGGCAAAAGACATGAACAGAAACTTTTCCAAAGAAGATAGACTAATAGCCAACAAACATATGAAAAATGCTCAGCATCTCTAATCATCAGGGAAATGCAAATCAAAACCACAATGAAATATCACTTACCTCCAGTGAGAATGGCTTTCATCAAAAAGTCCCAGAACAACAAATGCTGGTGTGGATGTGGAGATATAGGAACGCTCATACACTGCTGGAGGAACAACAAACTAGTACAACCTCTATGGAAAGTACTATGAAGTTACCTCAGAGAACTAAAAGTAGAACTACCATTTGATCCAGTAATCCCACTACTGGATATTTTCCCACAGGAAAAAAAGACATTCTATAAAAAAGACACCTGCACTCGAATGTTTATAGCAGCACAATTCACAATTGCAAATATGTGGAAACAACCGAAGTGCCCATCAATACATGAGTGGATTAATAAAATGTAGTATATGTATAACACGGAGTGCTACTCAGCCATAAAATTTGGTGATCCTGATATCTTTTGTAATAACCTGGATGGAACTGGAGACCATTCTTCTAAGTGAAGTATTGCAAGCATGGAAAAATAAACATCACATGTACTCAATACTAAATTGGAAGTAATCAATCAACACTTATGTGCACATATGGAAATAAAACTCAACAGAAAGCAAGCAGGTCAGAGAGGGCAGGAGGGGATGGTAAATTCACAACTAGCAGGTACAATGCATGCTATCTCAGTGAAGGATGTACTTATAACTTTGACTCAAACTGTACAAAAGCAACTTATGTAACCAAAACATGTGTACCTCAGTAGTATTCTGAAATAAAAAATTATATAGATAAGTATAAAATTTAATGGCAGGCAACTAAAATAAAGACAAAATCTATAGCTTTTAAACTAATGGAAGAAAAATGAAGGAAATAAAAATATTATATATACAATGGAAGACAAAGAAGATAAAAAATCAGGGAGAAAGATGATAAATAGAAAACTCAAAATAAAATGGCACATATAAACTCCATTAGTATTTATAATAGATGCAAATAGATCGGAGTCTTCTATTAAAATACAGAGCTTATTAAAATGAATTTAAAATATTCAGCTACATTTTATGAGATATATTTAGAACAAAACTATCTAAAAGGGTAAAAATAGAAGGATCGAAAGAGATATGCATCATGAAAATACCAACCTAAAAATAAGCTGATACAGCATTATTAATATCAGTCAAAAACAGAAATTCAAGGCAAGAACATTAATAGTGAAACAGAGTGACTTAAATGATAAAATGAACACTTTGTCAAGAAGGTAAAATCATGAACTTGTATATACCTAATAACACAGATAACATGGGCACCCAAGACAAATTGATTTAAAAGGAGAAATTAACAACTCTACAATCATACTGCATTACGTGTGTAAATGTATATATATTTATATATATGAAATAGACTAAGCATGCCAAAAATGAATGATGATTAGAAAATCTAAACAACACAGTTGACAAGGTTGATTTATATAGATGATTATATATATAAAATCTTGTACTTAATATTAAAGAATATTCATTCTTTTCAAGTTTACATTGAATGTTTATAACAGACCATGAAACAAGTGCTAGCACAAAGGAATATCTACAAAGTTTCAAAAATTGATATAAAAAAGACTAGAATCTCTATACATAAGGCAGATTAAAAAGGAGAAGACAGTTTAAAAAATTTATTTTAAAAATCTTTGATATATCTGAAATTATTATAATATAGGATAAAGGTGGGGGGCCAGCTTTTAATTCATTTCCAAATTACAATAATACCATTTAATGGTTATAAATGTAACCTTTTTATGTGCACTATTTCCACATGCTTTTGGGCCTTTTATTGAGCTCTGTGTTAGACTCTGTTAGTAAAATAGTACCAAATTAATTTAACATTGAAACTCTGTGATATGTTTTAATGGGCTCATTTCACCTTATTATTTTTTGCAAGAATTTTCTGGAATGTGTATTTTCTCTGATTAACTTTAATACTATTTTGTAAAGTTTCAAAAAATTTTAATTGAATTTTAAAGTTGACTATATGGAATTTCTAAATAAATTTAGGAACAATTGATATATTTATATAGTAATGTAATGTCCTATCCAAAAACAAGACCTGTCTATTAATGCATTTAAGTCTTTTTTATTAGTTTGTAGCATTTTAACGTTGTTCTTATGTAGGTCTTATGCATTTCTTGTTAACAAACTTTTAGGTATTTTATTTTTTGGTTGCTGTTATTAATGGCATCTTTCCCTTTAGTATAGTCTCCCCATTTTTTTGTTTGCATTTAGACAAATGATGGATCTACTGCCTATTGATTTTATAACTCTAGGCACATTATTGAATTATTTAATTGTTTCTAATATTTTCAGTTGGTTCTCTTAGATTTTCCAGGACTATCATAATGCCATCTCTAAATATTGAAAAAAATTTCTCCTCCTGTCCAATATATTTAGCTCTTGTTTGTTGCTCTTCCCTTACTGCACTGACTCATTAGCTTGAGAAAACAATGTTTAATGAAATTGAATATTAGTGGCAATGGTGGGATCCTTCTTTTGCTCCTTATTTTAGTTAGAATGCTTCTACTTTTTCACTACTAAATACTCCACTCCCAGCCAATCAATAACCAAAGAAAAAAAAGAAGTATTAAAAATCAGAAAGTAGAATTTTGACCAGTTAAGACTAAATTTATCTATTATATCAATACCTGTGAATATTATATAAACTCACCTTTCATAAGTTGGTTTTCACATTAGATCAAAAAAACAAACCAAGTATTGAATACAAAAGACATATGCAAACTGAAGTAATTCAGATAGGTTAAAGGCAGACAAGAAATAGGAGGTAAATGCTAAGCAAGAAAAGATGGGAGTTGTATCATTAATATCAGACCGATAAAGCAAAAATGTTAGTAAGACAAGGAAGTGTATTTTAAGAATAATAAAGGGGAAATTCTGTAAATGGATGCAACTGTTTTAAATTTTGTGCAATAAATACCAAAATGAGAAACTAAAGCTGACACCTGGCCCAGCCATCTTTGCCAGGTGTGGCATGCTACGGCATCATAGTCACTCACGTTGCTCTCGAAGTGGTGTGAGACGGAGAGCCAGTGGAAGATATAGCTTTGGGAAATCATTAGGCTGTTGTACCCCATGATGTTGTGACAATGATGATGACAAATATTTCAGAGTATATAAGTTGCTTTTGACTTCCAGAGAGCGTGTATGAAGATAAATATATTGCTTTATCTTCAATTCAAGGCAAACGTAGCGAACCAAAAAGGTTCTATGGAGGCCTTAAGAGAGTCCTTTATTACCTATAGCTCCAGAGCAGACATGAATAAGGATGAAGCCTCAAATCTAACTGCATGGTTACAGAATTATAACTCTAGTTAAACATGCAACCTATGGCAGTCTCTTGTGTTAAGCTTAGAACCCTGCTTGAGAAGAAATGAGATTCTGAGACTTAAGATAGGGACACTGGTGCAGACACAATTGTGTACAATAAGTACTTGCTGAGTGAGTGAATGCCCAGTGGTGACTCTATCAACCAGGAGTTAAATCGTAGACTTGAGTCTGGGTGCACATCTAGGTCCCATTACGTTCTATTTGACCCGGGAGAAACTGTGTCCCGGATCCATCTCTGCTTTAGTTTCCTCACTTGTGCTTGGGCTGCCATACGTTCAAGTTTCACAGCCACAAGTGCAAAATCCAAATGCTCTGAAAACCTTAAAGTTTTTCTAAGTCTGGCACAAACTCATTCGGTGGCAAAACCTGACCTGACTTGAATTGATATGAGTTATTTATGGAATTTATTTTTCCAACTTAATGTGAATATTCAGAGATTTCGCTGTAAAATATTACCATGATTCGAATACTTGTGGATTTTATGTCTATTTAGCACTTCTACCTTATACCCTTTCTAATGTCTGAAAAAGAAAATCTGAATTTCAAGACAGATTTGGCTCCAAGGTTTTTGAATGTGGAATTGTATACCAACAATAGTACCTAACTTGTTGGATTGTTGTGGAGATTAAATGAATTAATATGCACAAAGCTCTAGTGCCTGCTACACAGTAAACAATAAATATTCACTTTCATTAGTATTATAAGACCTTTTGTTTTCTCTGATATTTGTTGGTGGGGTCTCTTTAACTCCTTTCCCATCTTCTTTAAGACTGTTTGTATCTTTTAGAGCTTATCATGGGGGGCTGGATAAAGTGTGTTGTGCCTGTTTTCTGTTGCAAGAGGGACAGGGAAGAGGAGATCTCATCAGGACTTTATGGGAAGGTGTGCCTTGTGAACCTGATCTCTGCTGTGGCTACTCCAGCTCAGTCCAAAGCACTGCCCAGAGTTTACTAAAACTCTCTGAAATCTTGTCCGAGGCTGGGCGGGGGGTGGGGGGATACCCAGCTTAGGGTGGAGTCTGGAAACTGTTCTTCGCACAGTGACAAGTCGCACTGGATTTACTCCTTATTGTCTACCTGTGCTTTCTCAAACTGTTGTTCCTACTTCCAAAAAATAGGTGAAACTTGTGGGCTGAATCTACGGCCTCGTCGTTTTCCGGGAGAGAGGAGCGCTGCAACTGGGCTTCTTTCTGGTTTCTTACCCTGGGCCTCTTGCATAGAGGAGCTTGTTTTATTTTTCTGTTCATGTTTTCTTTGTTTTTGATCTTCTGTTTGGCTAGCTATATATATTTTGTTGGATATAATTACCTCTAGGTAATTGTGAATAGCCTGCCTTCTCTTTGCAGCTTTGTTCTCAGCTGGAAAAAAAAAAAAGACACAAAATAAGTGCTCTGGAGATTTATTTTACTGATTCTGGAGAGACAGTGGTAGATTTTTATGTTTCTTTTCTTTGTACTTTATATACCTTCACTTTTCTTCGTGCATTGGAGGTGTTATACGTATATATGTTATGCACGCGCCCAGCAGCATGGACTCCCCCTTACCAAGGCTAATCTAGCTACCACGATCGCCGAGTGTCAAACTCATTTACTGTGGAAGCTCCCAGTACAGCCCCATTCTGCAGGGGAGCCAGCCAGACACTAGTGGGAAATGGAATATGTTGGTTTCCTACCGTCACGAAGGAGGAAGCTATCTCACAAGATTCATATTCTGGTTACAGACCACACTTCTCCTAGAGTAAGCATAAGCTGTATCTCTTTCTTTCTTTGGTTTATTTTTTATGTCTTATTTAACCTAAAGTTTGTAAGTTTCTTTAGTTGTGCTGGAAGAAAATCTGTGATGGTTTCTCTCAGCCAACATATTCTGCAAATGTCATCTCCTACACTATCTGTTGCTGTATAAGGCAGTTCATAGGAGTTCATGGATGAGGATAATCAGACATGAGCTAGTTGAATTTTTGTGTGCAGAAGGAAGCCAGAAAAAGCCCATTTGAGATTTGAGCCCTACCAAGTGGCACGGTGAAAGAGACCCTCAGACCCTCAATTGAGGTGCACCAATCATTCATTGCATTTTTTTCTACATTTTCTCTTGAGTGCCTACTATGAGCTGGGGACCTGTAGATTGAGCAGAAAGATGAAAGAAACTAAAATTCCTGCCTTTACGGAGCTTATATTCTATCGCAGAAAAACAGACAATAAATAAGATAAACAAGTACATCATGTAGCTTATTAGAAGATGTAAGAGGTATGAAGAAAAATAAATCAGGGAAGACTGACAGCACTGTGGGGAGGGGGAGCTTGCCATTTCCCCTATTTGGGGAAGGCCCCACCCAGAAGGTGACATTTGAGGAAAGATTTGAAAGATACAAGGAAGCAAGTCATGCATATTTCTGGGGAGAAGAACATTCTAGGCAGAGGGAACAAGGTACCTTTTTTTTCTTTATTTTCTCTTCTTTTCTTCTGGATATAGCAGATAAAAAAAAAAGTTCTTTAATGATCTGGGCTGCTCAGAAAATTGTTTCAATTCTTCACTTCAGTCTCCATGTAAAACATAGCCTGAAGAGGCTGCATACTTTAAAGCAATTATTAATATTTGTAACAAAAATTTAAGTATGTCTTTTGGCTATACATGAGCATGCATAAATTAGTAACTCAGTAAATACATGTCCTGACACATTGAACTTGGTGCTTGTTCTTTGAGTTAGCACATATAGAGTAGCCAAATGGTCCTCAACAGAGACAAGCTCCATGAGTTGGCAGAAAATCTGCCAGTTTCTTCAAGCAAAAGTGTCTTCTTTTCTATTTGTATCTTGTTCCCTCTTTAATAGCCAAATGGTGGTCTGGATTTGAATTGTGATTTCTAGTTTTTGCATCGATCTACTTTATCAAGCAGAGGAAAATGATCTAAAAGGAAACACAAACTTTTGCTTCACTGGGTTGGATGGTTTTATCAGTTGATTTCAATCTAAAAGTAAATTGTTCTCTGGAGAATATATGCTTATTACTGTGTTTTTCTTTTTTGGAGAAAGGATTTAACAAATAACTTTAACAAATAACTTTCTGCTTGAAAAATACATCAGTAAAACAGCATTTGGTATTTAAAACAATGATCTAAAAATAGCTGAGAGACTATACTTCCATTTGGGAAAAAATTGCTATGAAATTATTTTTCTTAAATCTTATTCCGAGCATTGCATAAAGCAAAACCAATTCACAGTAACTCGCCGTAATTTCTCAAAGAGAAATCTCCAGTCATTTTCAGCTCTGGACTCTGGAGACCTCATTATACTGCCATTACAAACACACCTGCCCCAAGCTGTTTACTCCTTTCTGCAAGTGAGTTAAGCACACGGCACAGAGACTGCTATGTAGATACATTTACTAGTTGCTGGCACATATGCAAATACACCCAATGTACCTCACTTTATGGGATAAGTGTATTTTTTAAAAATTGTGTTCTAATTTAATTGTATCTTAAAGATTTCACATCAGTGATTCTCAAAGGGCACACTCCTTAGGCAGGTTTATCAGAGTCACTGCTGCTTAGAGTTCTTTGGGAAAATTCCATGTTCTACCCCACCCCTATTCTGCTATATCCCTTGAGGGAAAATGTGTCTCCTCCCCCCAGTCCCCTAGCTTCCGCTGAGGGTGAGAAACTCCACTGTAAAGAATTACTGGTTTTGTCTGGAGAATGAGATGGCATGAGTTGTTAGAGTGAAAGTGAAGTCGAGAGCTACCGTGAGGCTTCCTTCTCTGTGGTTTTCTGCAGAATCAGGTGTGAACCTTAGTCATATGGCACTTTCCACGATATGGTACAATTCTTTCTTCATATGTGTATAACCTTCTACTAGGACCATCTTGAAGATAAGAATGGCAGTTGTTTATTTTGTAATCCCTTGTACGTAGCAACTGGCCAATAAATATTTATTGAGTGGATGAATGAATGGTTTTAAAGATACTATAGTTTGAGAAACCAAAGGTTATCCCAGTCCTTGATGTAATTAAAATCTATTTAGCAGAATTAAGCATGCATATGTAAAGAGGAAAGACAAATCTTGGGTTAAAACACAGCGGTTTTTAAGGGAGAATAAATCCTATTGAATCTGCTGAGCACCTTGATACATTTGCATATACAAATGTGGGCCTGATGCTGATTTCAAGAGTAAGGACTGGGGAATTGCATTGCTCCACTAAACAGAATGAAAAAACAAAGGAAAAGAAAAAAGCAGTGGGGTGTTTAGAAGATGTTCCGGAAGGGAGGGAGGAGGAATTGAGGAACCCAGAAGCCAGTGGGGCAGGGGAGAAAGAGAGAAGCCAACAAAGCGAGGTGAGGATGGGTGCTGCAAGGGGTGAAATGGCCAGTGAGACTCCCTGGCAGGAGCACCCAGATTTCAATAGTGTGTTGCCCTTTTTGAATTGTTATGCTGTAGAGCCCTGCTCTGTCTCCCCAGTTATTTAGTAATGACTATTGAATCCAGATTTGTGACTGCAAGGCATACACATTTCTTATAGAATATATATATAATGTATATACAAATTCTGTATATTTCTGAATCAATATAGTGCAAAACAGCAACTGACTAGACATTTCTGTACCTGTGGTGTAAATTTCTTCTGTTTTCCAAACTTTTGGTTAAGTTTGTCATTCACACAAAACCTTATATGAATGGGGTTTATTTTCTTATCATTGGTTAGTTTTGCTTTGTAGACCTCAGGGAGAGGGGCTGAGTTTCATGTCTGGATTGATCAGGGGCACAATCGGAACAGTGGCAGAATAGACACAGCACGTTCAGGAGAGGAAGATGATCCACATATGGAATCGATTCCACAGAAAAAGGGTTCAGAGCCAGAGGTGACTATGAGCGCAAAACCGCCCCAGGAATTCACTGAAAACTTGTGGCATGTTAAGGCTGGCAGGAGTGGGGTTTGAAACACACTTAGATAGATCTTACTAGGTAGATAGGATCTAGGTGACATCTGAGTTACCGATACATGAAAAGAAGAAATCAAAATTACAATGCGATATATTAATATTATAAATGTCAGATGAATGACAGAATAAATGGGAGAGAAGTTTAAAGTGGGGGAAGTCATTCGAGCTGAGGCAGATGGAAAGCTTTCTTGAAGGAATTAGAACAAAATGTGAATCTTATGAAAGAAGATTTCTGATAAGGGATTGTTATTCATAATATTATTTATTATGTCAACTCCCTTTTATTTTCGCATATCTACTTGGCTCCTAGAATATGTCAGGCCCTATGCTAGACTGTCCAGATATAAAGCGCATTAAGACATGATCTTTGTGCCCAAAGAACACAAAACCTAAGAGCAAAAGCAATTTCATAAGCAGTAATGATAGTATCTTACAATGGGATGAGTCCTACACTGGTATATAAACAAAGTCCTATGAAAGAATACACATGGAAATGATGCTTTCTGCTTGGGTTTTTGTTTCAGAGAAGTTTTCACCTCGAACTTGACATTTGACTTGGGCCTTGAGGGATGCATAGACTATGACTAGGTGGAGAATAAGAAAGGGTATTTCGAAGGGAACATGAGCAAAGCTAGGGGACTTGCAATGTGTGGGATGTGAAATATGGCAAAGTCCACTGTGGCTGAAGCACAGGGAGTGCATTTGGAAAAGGCTGGAATGTTACCTTGGGGAAACGAGGTTAAAAGTTCAAATGGCATTATTTATAGATAGCAAGGAGCCATCAGAGGTTTCTGAGTTGGAAAGCATGATTGGAGTTAATTTGGAAAGATGATTGATTGGGGAGGATGGCAACAAAAAAGAAGATTTTAATGGCTAACACTTGCCTGCATTTACTTTGCATTAAGTTCATTCTAAGTGTCTGATGCATATTAAGTATTCATGACAATGTCAAGATGTAGGCCCTAATATTAATATTTTATAAATGACAACACAGGACAGGTTCCATAGGTGTGTCTGCAAAATAAATGGTGGACTCTGCTTTGAGCCTATCCAGTCCTACTGCAGAGCATGTACTCTCAAATGCTACAGTGTGCTGCCTCTGAAAATTAGGAAAGCAAGGCAAAAGTCCAAGACAGAGATTTTGAGATTTTAAAATAGGAAAATGTGTACAGGAATGGCAAAATGGGGATGGAGCCACTACAGGGAGTGTGGGAGAAAGAGGTGACAACAATGAATCAGTTTTCTTGTTTGGATTGCCAGAAATATGGTGAAGATATTAAGTCAAAGAGATACACCGGTTTACTAAGAGAAGAGGAAAAATGCAGCTTTTCAATATATCATGGTCTTTATGCTCTCCATAAGCATCTAACCAAATGGTGGCATGGACACATACTACTATTTTTGTATGTACGGACAACTTCAAATTCATGGAAAGAATAAAAGGATGATGTTCCAAACTGTTGGATTAAATTTAAATCTGTGATACATAATGGAAAAAATTTGAATAGGGGAGATTGAGTTAATCAATCAATCACTCTATTGTTTGGTGTCACCTACTGAGAACATCTGGAAGACTGAATGAATTTCACTTTTAATATAGTTTCTTTGCCATTATGTAGCTGCCACATTTAAGAAATGAGGCCAACTTCAGAGATATGTATGCAAAAAAGCAGGCAATAATAGCATCTGCGGCTGCTTCTGGATTATAAAAACGTTCTGAGCCCCTGGCAAGTGCATATAGATTGCTGAATTTCGTGAAATAAGAAAAATAATAATGCTTCACATTGGTGTAATGCTTTACATATTTTTCAACACATTCCCAGAAAAAAAATACAAAAACCAGTATGCATATGCATCCCAAGATGATTAGTAATATAGCAGAATGTCCAACTCTTTAATATTTTTATGTGTTTCTTGAACACCCTTAATGTATTTGGAATTGAAATACAGGGATTAAAGGGAGTTCAGTAGAGTCAAATCACCCATGTTTTGTTCCTTGTAGATTTTCTAAACCAGCTGGGGGAATGTTAAAATGTTTTATTTCCTACAGTCTGACCTATTTAGAAGATAACATCCTTTTGCTGAGCCCTATGTTTATACGTGGCTAATACATTTTGTACTTATTTAGTTTTTTAATTTGCTTATTCATTATTTGTTCAGTTATTTCTGTGATCACTAGTAAGGCATTTCATTTGAAGCCACCAGAGGACAGGGCTTCTGTCGGCTCATCTGTGATGCGCAGCATGGCTCAGAGAGACAGACAGAGGAGTGCTGAGTGAATGACTCTGCTTGCTGACAATATGATGTTGAATAGTATGTGAATCCCGTGGGGGACACTTAGATAATATTTTGAATGGAAAACCCATTGGTTTTAGCTATAGTGCTATAGTATATTATATGTGTAGATGTATATATATATATATGAGATAAAATATATGATAACTGAGAGAAAAATGCCATTGTTTCATATTTACCCAGGAAAGTATAGACAAGTAAAATTTTCACCCCTGAGACATATAAAGAATAGCACCTGGTAGCTGTATTTTCACATGATGATATCGTCAATAGCAACCAGATATTGAATGCTTGCTTTGCTATGCACTTTGCTGATTAAAGTGCTAAGTACTTTTACGTTTTTTATATCTCATATTTGCTATAATAATGACAGCAACCTTCCAAGGGAGTAATATTATTCCTAGTCTATAGATAAAAAAAAAAAAAAAAAAAAAAAAAAACCTAAAACTCACAGAGACTGAATAACTCTCCCGAGGTCATGCTCTTAGCAAAGCAGGTCTTGAACACAGGTGCTCTAAAGGCCGTGAGTGTTCTTTTTACTCACTACAACATCCACAACACCACAGGAGACTTGGCAAGATTTAAGGGATCAAGGGCTGAGTGAGGTTCAAGGAACCAATGCTGCAGTTAGAATGCAGAAGCCATTTACAGATTGTTAAGAGTCTAGCAAAGCCACCAAAAACACGGCATTTATGTTCAACGTTTAAGCTTAACTCCCCACATATCTGGACTTAGCCATTTGCTCATTTGGTGAGCTCGAGGAAGGTACATTATTCACAAGTGCTGTTTGTATGACAAAGTACAAAAAATAGTGAAAACAAGCCATACTTTGTATCAATTTAAATCCCATTTTTTTCAAGCCATTTCCACACATAACTCCTAACTGAGCATCTGTAATCTTTAATTTATTGTGCTAAGCACTATTGCAGGGCTTAATAAATAGCAACAACAACAAAAAAAAGTGTGGTCACTTCTATCCTTAAGCTTAAGACTATTCCTGTCTGGGGAAGAGTAGACCAGAGAGGAGCTCACTGCCCTCTTCTGTTTTGCTTATCCACAAGTCATCTTTGTTCAGCTAGCTTCTAGCATCTTTACTCAAAAAATTCTAAACCGAAACCGCAAACATGAGGTAACTCTTTTAGTTTGGGCAACATTTCATAAAATCGAATGAGTGAAAACTCCATACAATGGATAGGTTTCAGTATTTGGGAAAGTAAACTGAAAGATTGCAAGCATAATATCAAGTGTGGGAATACACAAAATGCTAAACAAAATAATCTGAGTGTAAAATCCCAGGACTGAAATATCACTGGGATTAGAAAGTACATGTAATTGGTAGAAATTTCAAAGAGAAAAACTTCAATTTGTAAAACCCATACTTAATTTTTCCATAAAATCTGAAGATTTTTTTTTTCATGAGTTGCCATTTGCGTCAGATAGCAGAAAATGAAATTTGCTCTCAGCCAGGTAAACTTGGTCAACGTAATGACCGATTGTTAATACACTCAGTCAATTCTGGGTTTGTTTTGCTTCCCTTTACTGGGTTAAGTTCCAGGAGGTTTATAAGAGGACCGTGGCATCAGTGAAGAGGGAAGGTCTGCTCTTTGAGCATTCTCTGTTGACCTTGGCCTCTGTTGGCCTATGTCCTATGGTCCTCATGACTGGTTATTGGTCAGCTGCTGATGCCCTCAGTTCTTTGTCGCAAGGTCCAAGGGTGCCGAAGTTTCTCCCTGAAAGTGCAAAACCCACTCTCAACCTGTGCTACTTCCTTTTAGAGGGCTCAGGAACTGTTTTCCTGAAAACATGCTAGGGGTGTCCACAACTCTGCCAGCCTGAGTGCAGGCGCATCCGTCTAGCTTGCTGAGTCAGCGGTGGCCACTGTAGAGCACTGGTGCCCTGCTTGGAGGAGGGCCTCCTTCAGGGATGCCAAAGCCTTGCCAGGCTACATATTGGGAAGGAAGGCACACATGTCTGTTCTGAGATGCCCACAAACTCACCGGCTTTTCTGTATTTCTGCACTGCAGGCTCAGCTCTTTTGTGGGGGCCAGTGCAGGACCTTCTTTTTCAGAAAACCAAGTAGGGTGCTAACTAACTGAATTTCTGTTCTCCGTTTCTGAACATTCTCCTTCACTTTTCTCTCTGGGAGGCTGGAAGCACAGAAGAGGCAACTGTCTTTTCATCCTGTATTTATGAGTCTGCCAGGGTTTTGGCTCTTTATGTTTAAAGCCAAACTCTTCTTTAAAAAAAAAAAAAACAGAAAAACAAAACAAAAAAAAAAGCTTGATTCTTGCAAAGCAAAAACACCTTGGCTTTCAAAACTATTGTTTTTGTTCTGAGTTTCAAAATCTATTTATAGACTCCATTGACTCATATTCTCAGCTATATCTACCTTTCTTTCCACTGAGGAAAAAAAAAATGCCAAGTGATTCAGTGGGTAGAAGGTTGTAACACAATAAGCAAATGCTGAAAAGAAAATACTTGGTTTTCACAGAATTTTATTTCTCCACATTTAACTACATGCAGAATGTTTTTCTCCCTGCAAAAAACACTGGCCAGTTCCCTCCCTGCCCTCCAGCAAGGCATTGTTCTCTCAAGAAAATGGGATTGAAGCATCTGTCCGGAATCCGTGCCCTGGACATGTACTTCCACACACACGGCAGCACATAGATTTGGGGTCATCTCATTTTCTGCCCCTGGCATTAAAGTGTCCTGTAGGAAACCTGGTTATTGGGTGAGGTTCTCTCCTCCCTCAGCTAGAAGCACTATTGTCCTGATGTTTCTCCTTTGATTAAATATGTTTCCTAGGTGGCTCAGACACGAAGGTAGAAGTGGCTTCCCTAAAAGGGGAAAAGAAAAGAGAAACAGCAGCCTTTACAGAGTGGTATCCCATGGCTGTCCTGGCCTTCTCCCCAAAGCCTTCCTCTCTGCAAAGTCATGGTCCCAGCTTTGAGCCCCAGTTATCAGGGTCAAGCCTTGGCTCTTCAAGGAATAATTTGACCCCATACCTGTTCCTCTCTTGTTTCTTGAAACCTTGGGAGCCTACTAAGGTCTGTATTACAATTTACAATATTTCTATAGGCAAAGAAAAAAGAGAGGAACTTGCCTTTTAAAAACTCTTAGTAGCTCTTTGACAACATTTCTCTGCCAGATTAGGCTTTGCTCAATGCTTGCTGCATAAACCAGGGATGCTGGAATGGTTCAGTACTTTCCACGGAGGAGATTTAGTTCTTGTACCATCTCAGAGTATTTTGGATGCTCAGTTATATTTAGGTTTATTCTCACCCACTCCTTTCTATCCCTCTCCTACAGTAGAAGAGAAAGGATTACATATTGTGAGAACATCAAGTGAGAAGGGCTTGGCATCCAGGAGTGAGGTCTGCTCCATGGTACAGGCGTTTGTGAACTTTGGTTTCCAGCGAGAGTTGCAATCTCTGTTGGCCTTCGGTCGTTGATATCCGTCCCCACTGGTATATGAGAGATGATGGATAAGTTCCCAGACTGTGTGTCGTCTATGTCACAACCACAAGAACCCTTTGCATTCCCAATGCTACTCTGCACCTGCATCTCTTGGGAGTACAAGGACTTTCAATTCTTCCAGGCTTTTTTCTTCCTTTCCCTGTATTTCCCTACCTATTTTTGTTATGGTTTTATATATATAAATATATATATAGTGCCTGAAAAATATTCCATTTTATATATATAGTGTGTGTGTGTATATATATATATATATATATATATATCACATTTTATTTATCCATTCATCTGTTGAAGGACATTTGGTTTGGTTTCCTTCCACCTTTTGGTTATTGTTAACAATGCTGCAATGAATACTGGCATACGAGTATCTGTTTCAGTTCCTATTTTCAATCTTGGGGGGTATATATCTAAAAGTGGAATTGCTGGGTCTTACGGTAACTCTATGTTTAACTTTTTGAGGATCTGCCAAACTATTTTCCACAGCAGCTGAGCTGCTTTACATTCCCACCAGCAACGTATGATGCTTTTAACTTCTCCATATCCTCACCAACACTTGCTGTTTTCTGTTTTTTAAACTATTGCCATGCTAGTCAATGTGCAGTGGTATCTTATAGTGGTTTTGATTTGTATTTCCTTAATGACCAAGGATGCTGAACGTCTTTTCACATACTTACTGGCCTTTTGTATATCTTCTTTGGAGAAATGTCTACTCAAGTCCTTTGCCCTTTTTAAAATTAGGTTTTCTTTCTTTCTTTCTTTCTTTCTTTCTTTCTTTCTTTCTTTCTTTCTTTCTTTCTTTCTTTCTTTCTTCTTTCTTTCTTTCTTTCTTCTCTTTCTTTCTTTCTTTCTTCCTCTCTTTCCTTTTGTTCTGGTTGAGTTTTAAGAGTTTTAAAAATATATTCTGGATATTGAACTCTTATCAGATACATGATTTGGAAATATTTTCTCCCATTTTGCAGGTTGTTTTTTTATTTTCTTCATAATGTTCTTTGATGCACAGAAGTTTTTAATGTCGAGGAAGTCCAATTTATCTATTTCTTTTTCTTTCTTTTGTTGCTTGCGCTTTTGGTGTCATATCTAAGAATACTTTGTGAAATCCAAGGTCATGATGACTTATCCCTATGTTTTTTTCTAAGAGTTTTATAATTTTAGCTCTTATATTTGGTAATTGATTCATTTTGAATTAATTTTTACATATTGTATGAGGGAGAGGTCCAAGTTCATTCTTTTGAATGTAAAAATTCAGCATCATTTGTTGAAGATACTGTTTTGTTCCCCACTGAATGGACTTGGTGCCCTTATCAAACATCCATTGGACTTAGATGTAAGAGTTTATTTCCAGACACTCCATTCTATCCCATTGATCTATATGTCTATCCTTATGCCAAGTCCTCCCAATTTTATCTCATTTTGGACAGGCAAACTACTTTTAAATCTTTATGATTTGTTTTCAACTCTATTGTTTTTGTGTAGACTATTGCCTGGTAACTTAGATTTTGTTTCAGAATTTTCAAAGCCAAACATATAAATAAATATAAATTCAATAACTCCCCCACTTCTCTCTCTCTCTCAAAAAATTCCAGCTCTTTCAAATCACATACCCCTTGGCTTTCAAGACAACGCTCTCTACTAGAATTGTTTAAAAATCTATCTAGCATTTAATTTCACTTTGAAACATCTCTGGCTTTAAGAATTTCTGAATTGTCTTTCATTCATTCTTCTTTGAGGTCAATAAATGCCCTGGGAAGCAATACAGACAATTTCAAGGGGAAGAAGAGGCCATGAGTAACTTACTGGGGGTCAGGGGAGATCTCAGTAATTATAGTGAATTTTGTCCTGTCACATTATCATTTGTATTGCTTTGGTGAAAGGCCATATGGAAAACAGAGATAATCTCCTTGAAACAGAATGAGAATTTACAAAAAAAGAATGGAAATGAAGAGGGAGAAAAAAAAAACAGTAAAAAGAAAGAAAAATAAGGAAAACAGAATATTTTCTAGGACACTTTGTGAACAACAGTGTCAACATTTTTAATATGAACCTAAAAACTTTGTATTGCATGCCATGTGAAATTTAATAGGATTGAAACTTAATAGAGCACTATGGTCACAAAATTAGCAATGAGGAAGAGCTCCAATATTTGATTGATCCATTTTGGCAGAGTTTACATTCTAACAATATAACGATATTACATCTGCTTGTCTATAGATCTCTAGCTTGCTTGTTAGCCTATAAATTATCAATGGATTTATTAGCACCTGTGTATCAAGGACATGGTCAGAGGTCATGTGGAAGTCTGAAGATGGAAAGAGTTGAATTTTCTCAGCACTTGTGATACTTCTAAATCATAAATCTGAATCCAGGGTAACACTTACTTTGCATTTTTAAAGGAACAAGGTTAAATAGCATTTTAAACAACAACAAAAAAGAAGATCTTTTCATCCATAAATGGTGTTTACCTGGTCATTTACAATTGCCATTCTAACATCACAAATATGTGTTGCTATCCACCCACATGGTTTTTTCCACCTTTGATTAGACTGTGGGAGATGCCTCAGAGATTAACAATGCTAAAATACTCCCACCTACTTTTGGAGAGTTTGACTCATTCTTTGGCTGGTCACCACCTAGAAAGAAACTGCTATAAATCTTAGAATTTATGCTGATTATATATATGCGTATATATATATATATATATACACACACACACACACACACACATATATATATATATGGGGGAATTTGAGGAGGAATGTGAGAAATTAAGTACTTGTCATCTTGATGTGGACTTCACATTATTTTCTGATTTTTCTTAAAAAATAATGTGGTCTATAGTAGAGATTTTTCTCATGAATTTATGGATGTAAAAAAATATTAATGGATAAGCTTCAGGAATGCCAAAAACCTACCTAAAATTGAATGAAAAAAAAACTTTTGGTATGATTTTTTTTTTTTTTTTTTGCATATGTGAATTTTCTGGGTAAAAGGCTTATAGTTTTCACAAGTGTTCCTGATTCAGAAAAGCTAATCACAAGTCTAGAGAAAAGGTGGCAGAGAGGTTTTTTTCTTATGCTTCGAGGTAAATTTTTAAATAGTGGTTCTTGGCACACTGTGTTGAGAAGGATTCTGAGGTTCAACAGAAAATGTTGATAAGCAAGATCTGTCAAGTATGTGTGTTGTGGAGTAAGTTTTTGCTGTAATAACTTAAAGTGAGTTTTTCCAGAAGACTCAGCAAGCTTCTGTGTTCTTAATTCCTAGGATCTAAGTAAAGTGCAATACAAAAGGGATATTTCAGCTTTGTCTGTGGATAAATTATAAATTTGTTTTTAAAATACTTGAGCATGCATTTAGGTTCTTAAATAAGCTTTCTTTCTTGATATTTTGTATTGGAACCATTTGTACTCCTTCAGCAATATTTAAGACGTGTACAAATGTAGCACCAAATTAAGAAATATTACATGGTAGCAAATTCAGTTGTTAAATGCATGAACACAGCTCTTGATTAGTTTAACAACAACTGTGAGTATGCATTAAAGACCAGAATCTGGCCATTCGTGTCTATGATTATGAGAAAACAACATGGATAAAATATGAAACTCTAAAACTAGTTTATAGCAGGATTCATAATAGAAATGAAATGAGCCCTACACTTAATATTACTATCCGTTAATCATGTAGAGACCTGGGAAA
Source organism: Indri indri (assembly GCA_004363605.1). Lineage (NCBI taxonomy): Eukaryota > Metazoa > Chordata > Mammalia > Primates > Indriidae > Indri > Indri indri. The sequence goes on from RJWJ010004878.1 coordinate 49,907, forward strand.
CACAGAAGCCTCCTCCTTTGTTCACTTAGTGTTCTTGGCTTCCTTGATGTCTGGAAGGAACCCAGATCTTGAGAAGAAGAGGACTTGTTCTCTCCACTCTTTCCTCATAAGGGAAAGGGGGGAGTCGAGAGTAGACAAATGGGGACAAGCTTACCTTTATCTAAGGGTATTGCATCTTTCATTAATAAGGATTCTTGCACGTGGTATAGCACTACAGGGACTCTCTAATTTTCCTGCTTTTCAGTAGCAAAGGTAAGAACCTGAAAGAGGCTCTGGAAGAGGAGCCAAGCCCTTTATATGAGGCTTCCATTGATCAACAAATATTGACTCATCACAAATTGGGGGCAAGATATTGGGCTTGGTGCTGGGAACACAGATATGACTCAGATATGGGTTCTGCCTTCGAGGCTCTTGCCCTCTAAATGTGTTTCCAATAGAAGTGGGAAGCCAGAGTATCATAAGAGAGGTGAATTGTTTTGAGCATTCAGAGGGAGGATAACCTCAGCACACACAGGTGCCAACCAGTCCTTCCGGTTTGTCTGCTGACTTTTCTCCACCAAGCCTTGCGTGTGGGATTCTGGGGCAGCTCCCCTCTGGTCGGTGCTATATGCTGAGCCATAGCCAGAGAGCATCTGCACTCACCTTTTGGGCCTCATAAGAGAAACTGAACTCATGTTTTTAGGTATTACGAATATCTTATCTAATTTGGCTCTTTACTTAATATAAGCACTGGAGTTTATCTTCATGGCAGAACATTTTAATAATTCATTTTCTTAGCAAAGTGTCATGTTAATTTTATTTTCAGTAAAGCCAGGAATTAACTTCTGCATCAACAATAAATTAGCCTCTCCCAAGCATAAGTCAGAGGGTAGAAAACATAAAGAAAAACACTGTGGTACTATTGTAAGTGCCTGTTAGTTAAATATGCAGTATTTAAATACTTTTGGAAATGTTATCTATCTTACATAATCAAACTCTACTAATTAGAAGAAGGCAAAAGAAAATACTTGGTAGATACTGCAGAATGAAAATGTTTACCCTAGTACATAGAAATTATTAATTAGCATCAAGCAGTAATCCATACCTAGGAGAACTGGATAATTAATTACAATTTTCAGTAGAAATCTTGTAATGTAAAAAAGAGTCCTTAAACCTGTAACAATGTATTATTGAACTTAGAAATTGAAAGCCTAAGTCCACGGAAGGAATTCTGCATTTCTTGTGATTTTCAGAGGATTGTACAAGGAAGAAATTGCCTGCTGTGTAGCTGGAGTGAACCCACAGCTATTATCCTTTAGTTCCAGGACACTAAGAGAAAACCAGAACTTAAGGAGTTAATACCTACTCCAACCACATATGTTCCTTCATGTCACTCTTTTTCTCCTTGTCCTTCTTTTGGAGGCCAACTCCACCCTTAGATTGACAACTTGTATGCAGCTAACATTTTTGAGGAATGCAGGCAAACCAGTTTTTAGAGATTGCCAAGTATGATTCTTGTCCATCATGACCTTTATGCTGTACATTTATGTTAGAAAACAATTAAAATGAACAGAGTCAACAGTGTACAAATAATGCGGTATGATTTGGTTTGGCCATCTTTGACCTTCTTTGTACGGCATGTTTTATTATAACTTCTTTTGCACACAGAATCTAGTCAACCATTCATGCATGTGCACGGCAAGAAATAGGTTTGCAGGATGTTTGACAGCTAAAGGAAAGTGATAAAGCAATATTGTCAAACAGCTTCGCAAAACGCCTAAGAAGCACTGAGCCATCAATAAGTGATAACGTCACTGTAAATTATCAAATCAAAACATCTTCAATGTGAAAACACTAAAGTCATGAATTCCTGAATTCTTAGAACTCAATCCCTTGGAATCCTAAGGATTTATTTAAAAGTGAAACTTCCACAGACAAAATGGAGAATGTACTAGTGGCTGAGATTTGGATCCTCCTTTTATTGTTAACAGGCTCTGTGATGTTGGCCAAGTCATTGAATTTCTCTTTACTTTCCTGCTCTGTAAAATATCACTGATGATACCTGCTCTACCTACCTTTCAAGGTTGAGGAGGTGCGGGGAAGGGCTTTGCATACTCTAAAGTGCTGTGCAAATACTCGTCGTTCTATCCAGCCCTCTGCACAGGGAGCAGGGGTTCAGTAAATGCTTAAGAAGTAAATGGACTGTCATCCTAACACACCCGAAGTTCTGAGACCATTAAAAATCATGTTGATCCTCAATAATCATTATGCTCGATTAGAACATCAGTTTAATATATTTTAGGGAAAATGAACAAGAATGGTGAAAGGAGTCATAACATAGTTTGGATTCTCCAAACATCTCTAATTATAGATCATAGATGAGAATGTCATTCTGACACGCAGACTTTGGAGAAAATGCATCATTTTGAATTAGCAATGTTCGACCTAAATCCAAAAGCTTCTAGTTCCTCTATAATCTTTATTTTGTTTCCTTGTGGTTAAAAATGAAAGAAATTTGATCTACTAGTCAACACATTTCAAACACTAAACCTCATGAAAGTTATTTTGCCAGGCCTTTTGAAAATACGGCTTCTGCCCATGAGCAACTGGACGTGTTCTAAAGCAAGGCAGGGCATCTACATTATTTATTAATTATTTGTTTCAAAAGAGTTATTCAAACAACTAGCTGAGTGTGGAGATGAGGGTTATAGGTGGTCATTCAGGAAAGGAGCAGCGGTACAGACAGGATGTGAGCGAAGTTTAAGGATTAGCTGGATTTATGGAGGGTTGAACAAGGAAGTCCTCAGTGCTTCATTTCTCTAGTAGTTTGTTACTTTCTGATGAAAAATTTTCAAAAATATTTGGAACCTTGCCTTTTAAGAACAGAACTATGTTATGTTTCTATGAACATTTCTGTTATTTTTGTTGCTGCAGTTTGTTTTCAAATTAGATACATTTTTTTTTGGAAACAGTTAATAAAAATGTTTAGTCCTTGCTGAATTTTAGAGTTGACTTAAATATTGCATTGTGATTGTTAAATCTTATTAATATTAGCATTTACCCCCTAATTGATGATACTATGGAGACATACACATCCAACTTTTTAAAAAGTCCCTAATTTTACCTGCCCACTACTAACTTTTATGAAGTTTTTCTAGGAACATGAATTTGTTGTTTAAAACTCAGCATGACCTCAGGTAGAATTCCAGAGTGAATTGCGGCAGCCCCCTCACCCTGTCCTATGCCAAATGTTCCTCTGTGATTCACTAGGCATTCTACTACTGTTAGAGATGTACTGATGATGTTTTAAACTGTGAAAGTCCAGTTGTATATTCATTAGTTCTCTCCAGGAGAGTAAATGCAATACGGTCTGATTCTATTTTGTGGATTCAAAATGTGGATTCATTTGTGTGGGTTTATTCGAATTTTAAGTTGTTCTATTGAAGTAAAAATCACTCCTGATTTTTCACTGCAAATTCAAAGCAGGTGCTATTTTTCTCAATAGGTTCCTGGCAACTGCTCCTCCCCCTCCTCCCTCCCCAAATTGCACAACATTGGCCTGGGTGGTTGTAAATGGCAGCTGTCTACAGGGAATTTGCACCTTACTGCTCCAGAAATCAGGACTCTCTTTAGTAATTCTAATAATCGACTGTTCCTTATATACCAAATGACATGGCACGTAAACACCTTTTATTGCCAGTTATAGGTAAATCACTAAAACCAAACAGCAGGGATTCATTTGGATGGGGGAGTAGTGAGCAGGCAGCAAAATGGAAAAATACAAAGGAAACCTTAAGAGATTGAGTCTGAAAGGGTCAGAGGCCCCATGCCAAACCAAATTCACGTTGGGAAGGTTTGTTCCGTTTTTTTTGTAGCTCCCAATTTGTCTCCTTTTTCTGCTCTGGTTCTCTATAGGTTTGTCAAATTTTATCTTTAATCTTCTTGTTCTCTCTCCTTCGTGACTTGCTTCTCTGAGGTTTCCATACAGTCTTGCTTAACTTGTGCGGAGGAAAACTATTTAGTCAGTTGATTTTCCCATATGTCAAAAATCTGGAATTTTAAATCATTGTAATTTTTAATTGACATGGCCAAGATTATCCATGAGGGGTTATCTTTGCCAAGAGGAAGGTTTGATCCTGATCCAAGTTCTGGTCCAAGTTAGATAATCATGGGGCCTCAGCTTCTTTATCTGTAAAGTGGGACTAGAAATAAATCATGAAGTTATCAGAAAGACTAAACACCCTATTATATGTGCAAGTGCTCTATAGACTGTAATGTGCCAAATAAAACTTATTTAACCATCCGAAGGAGGCAGGCTTACTGGTTGCAAGTAGCCTTTGCTTCTAAAGGGGAAGCCAGGCAGTTCCCCTGGGTTTTATTATTAAATATTTACATGAGAAGAAATGTAAAGGTATTTGCTGGAAATATCTTTTAATTAGGACAGAACTTACTAGTTCAAATGGAACATTTCCCTGAGATGTTTCCCTGGGGCAGGCTGGTTCTGTTGTTAAGAAAGCATTGCTTACGCCAGTTTCTCCTGTCACAGATGGTCAAGATACAGAAAGAAACTTTACAGATTATCTCCCATCGATCTGGTTTCCTGAGTACACTTGTTCGGTTCCCACTTATAGGCATTCTCTTGTGAAATCTGGAGGTGAACTAGAGTTCATGAAGCGTGGATGCCCTGTCTCTCTCTTCTTTGATTTATACCTGCCTGTTAGTGACATGGTGTTCCTTCACCAGGTGTGTGCTGGGCATCCTGACGGCTCCAACAATGAGGGCACAGGGCCAGCCCCAGGAGCACTTGACCTACTTTGACTTGGCTTCTGCACCAGTGTTTACCTGCCATGCCAGCGGCATCTCAAAAAGGAATAATGTTGTCTTTGATTCTGCTGCTGGCCCCATTAACTTTTAAAGTTTTTAACTTTTAAAGCTATCAAAAGTATTTTTAAATTAGGACATTTGTCTTCTTAACTAAGCAAGGTTCTGATGGCTATACAGGGTCACATAGTTTAAGTTGCAGAGGGTATTTATAGCTAATCAGTAAATACACTCAACTGTATGTCACTTACTGCCACACAACCATAGTGTTCCATGGCAAAGCTTTCCAAGGAGTTGACCAATTCATTGGGGCTAAACTTTTATTCATTTTTTAGGCACAGGGTTCTCTCAAATGCCTTCTTTACTATTGATTGAACTTGTTTTTCAGTTGCGTTCCTGAAATCTGATTCCTGAGGTTGGAATCTCACTTTCATTTCTTACTAAGAAAACCCAAGAGACATAACATAGTGAATATACCACTGGAGTAGATAGCAGGTGTCCTGAAAAAGAAAAAAATTTGAATGTCTAAATTTTTAGAAGTCTAAACTTTCGCCTTTTTTTTTTTTTTGGCTGTAAATTTGGGTTGCCCGAAATGTGTTGCAGCTGCCATTTGTTAAAACTATATTCAGTGCTTTTAAGTCTTTGGTGGGCAGGGGGATCTTGAGGAAGCTTTCGATTTGGATTGAGTTTATGAAATGAATTCATCCAGTAAGCCTGGATTGAGGGCTGCTTTGAGCCAGGCACTTTGGCTCAGACATGAAGAATATAGGATACTTCCTACTCAAAAACTTTCTTGCTCGCTTTCGAGACATACAATCTGCTGGTTTTCCTCCTTCCTCACTGGTAGTCTTTCTTTGCTGTATCTGTATTAACCTACCAGGTGGTCTCAGCTCTGAACACCTCCCCTCAATCTTCAGAATGGTTTAACCAACCACCGTGTGCTGCAATGGTATATGATACATTTCCTTATTAGCCTTGGGATTGTTTCTTCCCTCATCTAGAATGTAAGGACCGCGAGAGCAGAGGTTGTCTGTTCACTTTTGCGTGCTACCCTAGGGTATACTGTGAGCCATGTGATAAACTCTCACTAAATATTTTCTTAATGAAAGAATCGCTTCATCTAGAGCTTTCTAGCATGGGGTCAGATACGCACCATCATCTTTTCCATACGTGCTCTCTATTTCCTGGCCACCTTCTTTTTCTAATCTGGAACGCTCATGCTCGATGCTTCTCCACTGTCCTGTGGCTGAGACCACGTGTACACTAGAAATAGGGAGATAGCAGTTTTTTAGAGACTTTCCTTGACCTGTGGTTCAGAGCCTTGGGTTTGTGTAATACTGCTAGGAAGCTGTGCTTCCTGAGAAGTTTTCATAGTCTGGCTTACAAAATGCTTTGCGCTCAGAAATCAAGTCTCTGCTGTGCCATCTGGTCTCTGTGCTGGGTTGTGAAGTGCGCGCCTCCAGATGGATGCTTTGCGCATGGATGCCGGCCCGAGAGCGCAGGCAGGGAGGGTTCTGGGGAAGAGAGGTGGGCTTTGAGGGATTTCTTTTTTATGCTGACCCCTGGGAAGCTCTTCCATTTTGATTTTGTTGTGTGTTGATTTCCCATCATTGGCGTCTTTATGAATGTTTGCAAATAATTTTTAGTTGGGATTTCACGAAATAAAACCTTCCGTTCCAATTTTTATCCTCACGTTTTCCTGGTTCATAGACAAGACAGCCTTTCAGGGGACAGGAAGTGAGAAATGAACATTTGGGGAAAAAGTAACAGTGAACCTCCTACGATAAAGTCCTCTGAATTTAATGTTCTATTAGATACAAAAATAGTTTTCAGATATCATGTCCCTATGATGATAACTACTAACATTGACATGCATTTATTATGTGCTAGTCACTGCTAAGTGTGTTACAGGTATTATCAGTTAATTTTCACAAAAATTCTATGAGGCAGGTTTTATTATTATATTATCCTCATATTGGAGATGAGGAAACTACAGAGGCACCAAGAGATGAAGTGCCTTTCCAAGGTTATCTAGCAAGTGGGTTTGCTGGTTCTAGGTCTGTGTTCCCAACGAGTAAATTGTACTATGATTTCTGTAGAGCCAGCAGATGTTCTTATGGATTTTTAGGAGAAATGTTGGTCTCAAATGAACTTTCTGGCTCTCTTCAATGTAAGCACATATTATATGCAAAACCTTGTTAAAAGGCCTTTTTAAAAATGTCCCCCTGCTTCCTATTAAGACAAAATTCCTTGAACTGTTGACCATTAAAAGCCATTTTGCCTTCCTTATTATTCCATTACTTCTTCTGTCCATTTTGTCTTCTTTATTTAAAGAAAAATTAACTGAAGAATTTTAAATAGTATAATGCATTGGAAACAATTTTAAAATTTCATATCATAATTAACTTCATGTATTTTCTAGATGTGGCATTAGTTGTGATGATTAAAATAGCAAGTATGATTTGAGGACATATTTTATGTAAAATACTCTTTATATGTGAAGCTATTCAATATGTCATTTTCCAAAGTGAATTTATATTTATTTCAATTTAATTCTGCTTTAATGAATGTATTAAACACCTGTTCTACGCTGATTATTGTGCTTAGAACTTTGGGGATATTAAATAATCTATGACATGGCCCAAGTTATGAAGGAGCTTGAAGTATTATTAGACAAATATTTATAGGAAATTATAAATTACAAATTTATAATTAAAAGTAAGAAAGCAATTAAACTGGAAAAATATGAAGCAAAGATGTTTTGTTCATACTTTCAATTTTTTTCTGAAAAGGATTTCAAATACCTAGAATTGAATGTACTGTTTTTCACATCTCCTTTTATATTTTTTATTCATTCATTTGTTCATTCATTCAATATTTATTGAATAAATATGTGTACTGTGACCATGGATTCTTTCAAGGATCCCAAGATTCTGTGGACTAGAGTTTGATAGCCATTCTGATAGATAATAAAGATGTCTGCATGTTTGGAATATCAAACAAGATGATGGCTTCTGCTTCCATTAAATAATGTTAGGCTGGTATTATAGATAGAATTGTTTTACATCAATCGATTGGCTCTTATAGAGCACCTCTTATTTTAGAAACGAAGTCAGGCATTGGGAATTTTGAAGAACTAAGATATGTTTCTTGAACTCAAGGTAGGGAAAAAGGTGCATCCACAGTTGATGACAATGCAATGATGTGTGCTAAGAATAGAGGTGAGTAAAGGGTGCTGTAGGAGAGGGGGGAACAAAAAGAGCTCTTAACGCAGCTTGGAGAGGTCAGGAAAGGCCTCTGGGAAGATGAAATCTTAAAGGGTAGAGGGAAGAGGGCTAGAGAGGATTCTAAGTCCTTGGTTTGAGAGAGTGTATCTTATTTAGTCTCTGAGAGAGAGAGAGAGAGAGAGAGAGAGAGAGAGAGAGAGAGAGAGAGAGAGTCCAGGGAGAGAGAGGGAGAGAGAGATTGTGTGTTTGGGGGGACCGTTATAGGAATTTTTTTTTCTTGAAAATTTAGATTGAGTTCCTCATATGAACCACAGAAGTGGAAACTTATTTGAGTCAGTGTTTTCTCGATTCTTCCAAGGATGGTATATAACTAAGTATTCTAGATGCCAAAGAGAGAAGTTAATTAACATGCCTACAGTCCCCACATCCTGGGCCATGGCCGGGTACTGGTCCGTGGCCTGTTAGGAACTGGCTGCACAACACTGCCTGAGCTCCGCCAACCCCCCATGACTCCCTGTGGAAAAATTGTCTTCCATGAAACTTAGGAACCAGGACATACAGCAGGAGGTGAGGGGGAGGTGAGGGGCAGGTGAGCAAGAGAAACTACATCTGTATTTACAGCTGCTACAGCCACTCCTCATAGCTGACATCACTGCCTGAGCTCCGCCTCCCCTTCCCCTCAACCCCTGTGGAAAAATCACCTTCCATGAAACTGGTCCCTGGTGCCAAAAAGGTTGTGGACTCCTGAACATGCAATAGATGCCCTGGCTTACTTCTCTGAAGATGAGAATGACCCTAAGATGACTGAATGTGATTGTTGAATGTGACTTTTTGGTATAAAGTTTTTAAATTAAAATTACTTTTAGTTTTTTTCTTTATTTCTTCTTATTTTTTTAGGTCTTCCTAGTATTTATTCTAGATTTTCGAATATTGCTCTTTTGGGTTGTTCACCCACCCTACCTTCCTTCCTTCCTTCTCTTTCATTATTAATATTTTGTCCAATTAATTGGCCAATTAGAACTGCATTCTCCTACATGGGCCCAGAGATTTTTGTTCAAGGCTTTAACGCTTAGTATAAAATCCTGTACTGTTGCATCCATTTACATCCTCTGCATAAATAAAATTTTTAAATTTTTTAATTATTATGGGTACATAGTTATATATATTTATAGGGTACCTGTGATGTTTTGCAATGTGCATTAATCAAATCAGGGTGATTGGGGTATCCATCACCTCAAGAATTTATATTTCTTTGTGTCAGAAACTTTCCAGTTGCACTCTTTTAGTTATTTTAAAGTGTAGCATAAACTTATTGTTGACTATAGTCACTTTGTTGTGCCATCAAATATTGTTCATAATATCTATCTAACTGTATTTTTGCACCCATTAACCATTCCCACTTTATCCCCCCTTCCCTGCTACCCTTGCCAGCCTCTGGTAACTATCATTCTACTTTCTGTCTCCATGAGATGAATTGTTTTAACATTTAGCTCCCACATATAAGTGAGAATATATGAGATATGTCTTTCTGTGATTGGATTATTTCACTTAACATAATGTTCCTCACTTCTATCCATGTTGTGGCAAATGACAGGATTTCATTCTTTTTTTATGGCTGAATAATATTCCATTGTGTGTATATACCACAATTTCTTTATCCATTCTTCCATTGATGGACACAAACGTTGAATCCAAATCTCAGCTATTGTGAATCGTATTGCACTAAACATGAGAGTGCAGATATCTTTTCAATATACTGATTTCCTTTCTTTTGGATATATACCTAGCAGAGGGATTGCTGGGTCATATGGAAGTTCTATTTCTAGTTTATTGAGGTAACTCCACACCGTTCTCCATAGTGGTTACACTAATTTACATTCCCACCAACAGTGTTATGAGGGTTCCCCTTTCTCCACATCCTCGCCAGCATTCGTTCTGGCCTTTTGGATAAAAACCATTTAACTGGGGTGAGATGATACTTCACTGTAGTTTGCATTTGCATTTCTCTGATCACTGAAGATGTTAAACATTTTTTCACATACCTGTTGGCCATTTATATGTCTTCTTTTGAGAAATGTCTATTCAGATCTTTTGCCCATTTTTTAACCTGATTATTTGATTTTTTTTTCCTATTGAGTAGCTGGAGCTCCTTATACATTCTGGTTATTAATCCCTTGGCATATGGGTAGTTTGCAAATATTTTCTCCCATTCTGTGGGTTGTCTCTTCAATGTGTTGACTGTTTCCTTTGCTGTGAAGAAGCTTTTTAGCTTGATGTGATCCCATTTGTCAAATTTTCTTTTGTTTGCCTGTGCTTTGTGGGTTTATTCAAGGAGTCCTTGCCCAGACCAATGTATTCAAGCATTTCCCCCAATGTTTTCTTTTTGTAGTTTCATATTTCAGGACTTAGATTTAAGTCTTTAATCCATTTTGATTTGATATTTATATATGGCAAGAGATAAGGGTCCAGTTTCATTCTTCTGCATATGGATATCCAGTGTTCCCAGTACTATTTATTAAAGAAGACTGTCCTTTCCCCATTATATGTTCCTGGCACCTTTGTCAAAGATAAGTTTACTATAGATGTGTGGATTTATTTCTGGGTACTCTATTCTGCTGCATTGGTCTGCCTCTGCAATAGATTTTAAGCAAAATTTTTACAACCAGAATCAAATCATGGTCTCTGTCATGGTCAAGATGAAGTATAAATTGGCTCCAGAGAAGCAGTTTTTAGGCTGATTTGAGACTCTTTTTTCAAAGTGACTGATTTTCCAAGGTAAATTTCTATAACAATTTTCCAGACCTTTACACTTTACAATAAGTGAAGCTTTTCTTTCCTTTTTTTTTTTTTTTATAAAGGTTAATGTCTTCAAATGTCCTCCGAACAATGTGCTTTGTGTCTCTTTATACATTTTGCAGTTCTGATTCACTCCTTACATTGCTGGAGAGGGAATTAGTGGGTGTCTCTCATGAATGACAAGTCACTCCTTTGGAGGCAGCTCAGCCCTTTGACTCTGACAGCATCTTTCTGCCAGTCAGGAGACAGTCTTTCTTCTAGAAAGCTTCCAACTCTTTGTTTCAAGGACCTCCCTGTATAGATTAGGAGTAAGCAGGGCTGGGTCCACAAAACCAGGCCCATAAGTTTACCTCCTGTTTCTCACAGTTCTGTGTACAGGCCAAGAAAGGCAACTCCTGTGACCTCTTTTTAATTTATGCCATACTTCTCTAAAGAGAAAAGATTCACTCTTTTAGAGAGGATCTTAACCTTGAATATAAATTCTGCACAATACATGGCATTACCTAGGGAACTAGAGCCCTATAATTTGTTTGAAAAATCAAATTAAAGTTACCAAATTTCAGGCCCCGAAAAGACCGTCATTGTAGTCATCCAAGCAGGATGATCAGTTCAATTCAGATCAGGAACAATCATGGCTTATTTTCAGGACTGTGTTGTGTGGATCGGACCACATAGTCCTCTGCTACCTTTCCTCTGGGCTTGCTTTGAAAAAAAAAAAAAAAAGAGAGAGAGAGAAAGAGAAGATCTTTGCCAGTTAAATAAAGCCACTGTTGGAGTAGTGAACACAAAACATTTCCCTCTTAATGATCAAGAAACAGATCATCAAATTGGTACTAACTGATGAACACTAGGGCGATCACATGGCAGAAATACTCTCCGGGGATTAGGGGGATGGGGGGGTAAACCCGCAACTAAAGGACACGGGGAGCATTGTAGGGGGGAAGGGCACGCCTTTAACACTCGTTTGGGCGAGGGAAAGACATAAAGTGTAACCATAATGTTTGTACCCTCATAATACCCTGATATAAAAAAAAAAAGAAACAAATCATTTTCCCACATAATCTATTAATATATTATTAGATGGAGAAGGCTGAGTTCAACGAGTTCATCGTGGAAATTCCTGTGCTCCCATGTACAACCAATCTGGTGTATGGGCCTGCTGCAGTGCACTGTTGGCCTCCATGGATATAAAAAGAAATTCACATCCCTTGTGTTTATCGTGACAGTTTCTGGGGCCACCATTGCTTTTTGATAAATCTCATTATGTGATCTGAATATCTAAATGAAAGGTTCTTTCTTGCCAGCATACTGAAAAAAACACTTCTCCTGTTTCTGGAATCCGTATGAGCCCCTCTGCATCAAACAGCTCCATCTGCTTTGTCGGAAATGACTTTGTTCCTGGGCTGGTATTTCTCAGTGAAGGCCATGTCTATCAGGGCAAGGCTAACTGTGAAATCACTTTGATAAACAATGCGAAAAGTTTCACAAAAAGCATAATTTCACAAGGTCTTCTTTGTTTCTAAAGCAAGAAAGTTAGATCCTGATTTTCCAAATATTGACATCAGTAAATTACATGCTTTTCACTTTTTGAAATTTTATGCCACATAACTCTTTTGACATTATTGGGACCAAACCTCATTTTCCAATTTGGGTCTCTCTTTCAAGTCATCAGGAGTTCCATATAGAAATTGAAATGGGAATCAAGGCTCTTGCTATTAAATAATTCTTCTGAGACCCTACCTGATATAAAGATATGGAGTGCATTTTAAATGAAAGACTATCTTTAGACATTTCAGTGAAACTAATAATGCCACTATTTTAAGTTATTAACACATAAAAATTTCACACTATGTTTTCCTTCAATGCATTGACTTAAAAATATTGAAATGATATCCTAAGGGTAAATTATTGTGATTTTATTTATAAAAACTAGGAACTATATATTTTTGTTCTTATGATTTTTAAAAAGATACAGCCCTGTGGTTCAATCAGAAGCCCATTACTTTCACATTTTCACATTTATAACTTACTACACGTGTGTGACTCCAGCTAGCATTTATAAGCAGCAAGGATCTTGTACTTAAAAGCACTGAATCATTTTCATCCACTGAAGAACCCTATTAGAGAATGTAATAAGATTTTGAAAATATATATATATTTTAAATCTGGAGCCATTGACTTATAATGGTTCACATAACAGATTGCATTAGATGAAGAATGCTTAAATCTTACTTTTCAGTCTGTAGGCTATTACTTGTTTTACCAGATTTCGGGGAGACAAAGCATGTGATGAGGCCTGGGTGACAGGCAGGAGAAGACACAGAGATTGTCCACAGAGATGACAGCTCTCCCACTCCAAAGGACACTGTCATTCCCAAGGCTACATTCCCCACAGGGCTGTGGCTGCTTCAGTGGCCCCATGGGTGGAAGCCCGGCCTTAGCTCCTGGTCAGCAGCTGCTGTGCTTCCACTTGGCCTTGCAGCTCAGACTCACCGGGTACTTTTCATGCTTTGATCAGAGTGCATAAATCAGTGTTTGAAAACATATCAGAACGTTTACCTCGTGATCTCTCATTTGGGTCACTCACCATTTCCAGGGTGGCCACCTTTGATGGCTACTGATGGGAAAAGAAAGGATCAGAGTTTGGTGGAGGTACTAAGAAATAAAATTGTGTAAGTTCTCACTATTTTTTTCCTTCTTCACTTTATGTGCATTTTTACTATGAAAATGGGGCTCGGGGTTGAGAGAGCTCCCACTGGTGTGCTTACGTGGGAAGCTTTGTGTGGCTTCCATTATGGAAGTGAAATGATCACAGGTCATGGGAAACCACTGAGTAAGCATTCATCACTGTGATCTGAGCTTAGGTAAACTAAGTCATGATGTCTCTTTGCTTTTTCTGCTAAATGGGGCAATGCCATCTTATTATACTTACTCATGTCCCAATGTGTTTTGGGTGATAATATGTGATAATACACGCAGAAACAAGTTTTCAAAGGCCATAACCAAATGGAATGTGTCATGTGTCATCATTTCTAATATCATTATTGCAATAGAGGCCATAAAACTCACAGGTGGCTAAGCACTTCCACAGTCAAAGAGTGATTGCGTGAGAAGAGAAATCTATCCTGGTTCTCCTCCCTTCCTTTCTTATATTCCCGCTCAGTCTAGAAAAGTGATGAATGCTGTATAAATCTCTTTAGGATTTGTTTTGGGAAAGAGAGCCATAAATATTGGGATGGAGGTGAGCTTGTAGGTGGCACAACATATTCTATACCCATACTATGTGCCCTCTGCTTTTGTAGCAAAGAAAAGTAAGTAAAAATGACCACTGACTGAATACCTATTGGATATGATGCAGTGTGCTATATGTTTTCTCTGCATTATCCTTTAATTCTTGCAAAATTCCTATGGCAGCAGCTACTATTATTATCCTCATTTTAGAGATGAGGAGGTGAAATTCAAGAGGTTAAGCAACTTGCTTAGTATCCCAGAGCAAGTAGGTAGTTCTCTTAGAAAGAAAGCCCGTATTGTGTAGGAAGTTTCACTTTAAGATATGTTCTGATTTCATTTGTTTTTGTACTTTGGTGAAAGTGAACCAGACCATCATTGAATATCAATCCAGAAGAATCTGAACAACAGCATTTGGTCAGTGGATGACCAAATATAGCTGTTTGAGGTGTGATGTCACAAAAACACAGAGGCATCCAGGAAAGCTGAAATAATTGGTCGATAATTCGAGACACTGGGCATTTCCTGAGGGAGTATTAACCATCTGGGAGGAGTTAGTGGACCAAACCGTGCTACAGGTCATTAACCACAGTAATTATTTCTGGGAAATGTCTTATTTTGCAGTTAATACTCTGGCTTAAATATGCGTATTTAAAACAAACTGCTTGATTCTTCTTGTACCACATGGACTGAAGGGCCTACCATAAAGGAAAGAAGTCCATTAGAGGGACTGTTTGTAGTTTTCCAGAACAAAATATGAGAAAAAATTATGTATGTATGAAAAGGGAAGCATATTTCAGTACTTTAGACTCCATTTTATTGTTACAGAAACGGAATCTATATATCATCTCTTTTTTTCCCCACCACACTGGGAAGCATAATATCCTACAGATAAGATCAAATAATCTGATTCACCTGCAGAGCCCAGCAAAGGCGCATCACCAGGAGAACATTGAGCTAATATTGAGGTAAAGGGCAAAGGCGAGTGGTGTTGTGAAGGAGCCTTGAGAAAGGCAGAGTTCCAGAGAAAGTCAGCAGAAAGAGCTGGCAAAAGGGAAGACATAAGAAAAGTGTAAGATAAGTATGACCTCGTAGAGAGTTCGCGTCACTTGATTTCTCCTTTTTGTTTCACTGGATCAGCCCCTTGTCCTGTTTCTACCTTCCTCACCTGTTTCATGTTTCTCTCACAATCTGTTCTCACTCCCACTGCTCTCTTCAAATACCCTGAGCCACTTCCCCACACTGAGATCCTCACCAGGTGATTTCTATTCCTCATGGAGTCCAAGATTGAGCACCCCAGGCAGATTGGTAGATGGGAGCCTTTCAAACCGGTGCTGTTTAGATAATCGTTAAAGAGGAAGGAGGGGCTGATGCCAGGTCAGCCTTTCTTCCACTATTCTAAGCAATTCAGCTCTGGCCCCGGACTGGCACACCACTCTGCCAAGCAGCAGCTTTGCAGGTCAGTAGAACCTCCTTCCCCTCCTACAAAGTGGTTTAGCAAATCTGCTAAAATTACTACTTGAGCATGGGCCTTCTTGGCAGAGGGAAGGATGTCTCACTTCTCCTCACCTCAAGAAGCAATCACATTTGCCTCCCTGCCATATATAAGACTCCAGTCTCTCTTTGAGGGGTTCTGGCAAAAATAATTTTTTCCAGTGACATTTTCATAGCTCGTATAGATTATTCTCTTGAGAAGCCTGAAGCTGGCTTTCTCTATAATTTTACTAAGCAGGTGGGAACTCCCTCATCTTCCACTAGCTCTTTCTTTTTTCAATTCTGCTTTCACCTCATCTCTCCCTCTCTCTCTCTCTCTCTCTCTCTCTCTCTCTCTCTCTCTCTCTCTCTCTCTCTCATACACGTTTATAAACTTAATTCTGTAAAAGTCCATTCTAATGTGTCATCTATGCTCTTGATTTCATCCTTTTCTATCTCCCCCAGGACTGTGCTTGATCAATTATAACTTCTATTTCTACAAACATCAAGTCTGTAATCTATATACATGCTTGCTCTTCAAAATTAAAAGCAATGTTTCTCTCTTGATCTTGTGCCCCCTCGAAGCCATAATACTATCTATCTTTTTCTTGTAGAGCTACAATTTTGATAGTAATAATAATTTTGTTGATTATTAAATCAATTAAAATTGCTTATTAAACATCTGTCATTTTAATTTAGTTTCATGATAGTAATTTGTAATCAGTGTAGTTTCTGTTTTGCAGATAGAGAAACTTCTATCTAGAAAGGTTAATTAGGCCACGCAGAAGTGGCTGAACCAGGATTTAAAGCCAGGTGTGTGTCAATCTAAAGCCTTTTGACGACTACAGTATAGTTTTCCAAGAAGCCTATATTAGCTCTTTGCACTTCCCTACTTTCCAGAACCTGGGGGCAAAGTGACACCATGGACACTTGTCAGTCTGTATGGGTCTTTATTGTTCTGCAGCACTAGGCACCCTAAAGCACTCTTCTCTCATGGTTTCTATGATAACATTGTGTTCTGGTCATTTCTTATTCTGATAACTCCTCGTTCTCCCTCACTAGCAATTTTTACTGCTCCTGCCCCACGAATGATAGTGTTCCTTGGGCTCTAGCCTTCACCACAAAGATTTCATCTACTCTCACAGTGCCAACTCAGTCATTCAAGACCATAGCTCCAGCTTAGACCTCTTGCTTGAATTTCAGAATATTATTTCTAGCTGCCTATGAGATACTTACACATGGACATCTCACACAGAAACTCAAAATGCAACAGCTAGGAGGCTGAGCCCATCTTCTTTCCAGAACTGCTTTTTCTGTGAAATGGAATAGCATCATTCTTTTACTATCTTCCCAAGCTTTGTTGGCTTCCTAGACTCCTTCTTGGTCCCCAGAACTAACAAATATGTTCAATATCATTACTATATTTTCTATATCCATATCCCTGCTATATGTTCCATATCTACTATTTTTATACCCTCCTCTCTACTTTTTCAGACATTTATCATCTTTCTCCTGAACTATTGCTCTGGCCTTCTTTGTGAACCCTGTCCTAATCCCCTATCCCCGCCACCCATCAAAAACCCATCTTCGAAACAGTTACCAGAGTTAATTTTCTAAAATAAGAATCTGATGGTGTCATGGTAGGCAAAAGAAAGAACATGTTTAAAGCTATGGGTATATTAAAATCAAGACGCATTTTTGAGTGACCTCAAGTAGTTGGCTGTGACTGGATATTGGGTTCTGTGGGTAAGACCAGAAAGGCACTGGGGACAAATTGGGGTAGTCTCAAATGCCACTCTAGATCAAGGGTCAGCAAACATTTCCTTTGAAGTGTGGCTTTGTGGTTCACATACAGTCTCTGTCGCATCTTCTTTTCTCCACCCTTTAAAACATGAAAAACATTCTTAGCTTGCGCACCATATATGAACAGGTCATGGGCTGCATTTGGCTGATGGGCCTTAGTTTTCCCACCCCTGCTCTAGAGTTCGGATATTGTCTATAATCAGTAAATAGCCAATGAACGGGTTTCAGCATGGGAATGCAATAATCAGAAGGGAACTGAACTTTCAGGTGGGGCAGAGTGACTCTCTGTCTAAAGTGGCAGTGGGAGCCATGTGGTGGTGATCCGCCTGCCATCTTCAGCTCCCAGCACTTCCCCCAGCTGTGCAGACACACGGGGAAGATAACTGTACACTATATTAGCATCAATAAAGAAGTCATTAACTCTAGGAAGTTCAGGGGATGCTTCAAAGTGGCAATGAGTCTCTTGGTATTAATAGAAACTTGAGAGAACAAGAGTTAAGAAGTCACACAAAATGTAGAAGTTATGGTAGTTGTAAAGGTACAGATGTGTTAATGATCATGACTCATTACTTAGGGCTGATTTATTTTTATCCACTTGAAACACCTAAGGTGACATTTAATAGAATGCACCGTATCGAGATATTTTCTTGTTGGCACTGGGAGAGAAGATCATTGAGGAATCTTTCCTAGGTATCTTTGGGTGAACATGCTGTTACACACTTCATTGGAAAGCACTTGCTTTGTCCTAGAGTGTGGAACTCTCAATTTTAGTATAGTAAGAGGCAAAGTAATTTCCTTGAGCTATAACAATGAATACCCTGTTCTTTGCATGATGTCTCTGAAGGGTCTCACACTCTGCTTTCACCTAGTAGAGTCTCAGCAGGTATCTCTTGAATGAATGACACATTCAAATACTGGAGTGAACGCTGGTGGTGGAGATTTGTGTTCTGAATGCCTTGGCAGGTTTTTGCTGGGCTGTATGGATCTATTCTTCTCTAAGTTCAATCTAGAGTGAAATTGAAACCTCTTTTGATGCCCCCATACGAAATATACCACCCAGGAACAATGTTTACTGAAGTCATATCCAGTGTAGGCCTCTATCACTTTTGATGGTTACCATAATGTATTTTTCTATTATATGTATATTCTTACAGAAATTGTTAAACATGCTCTATTCTCGTTCCTATACTATCACAGGATGAACTTTAGACTGAGAATTTCTCTAAATTTTCTGTGTATTCACTTAGAGGATGCAAAGGTAGAGTTCTATTTTTGGGTTTTCTGAATAATAATAATAAAATACATAAATCTTAAATATTCAGATTTATGGGTTTTCACACTTACAAAGACTCATGTAATCGCCACCCAAAACAACATACAGAACATTTCTTTCACCCCAGAAGATTCCTCCTTGTTCCTTTCCAGTAACTGCCTCCTACTTAGAGGCAATCACTTTCTGAATTCTCTTAACATAGTAGATTTTCCTGTTCTTGGATTTCACATAAATGGAACCATAGAATATTTACTATTTTATTTCTGGCAGTGTTTACTCAACATAATGCTTTTGATATTCACCCATGTTGTTGGGTTCACCAATAAGTCCAGAGCTTTTTGTTGCTTGCTAATGTGCCAAACTATGAATATATCACAAAATGTTTAGCTGTTGATAAGGATATGGGTTGTTTCTAGTTTGGGATTATTATAAATTAATCTGCAAGTTGTAGGTAAACATTTTAATTTATTTTGGGTAAAAATCTCAATGTAGAATTGCTAGTTCTTAGGTTTTCTGTCTAGGAGTAGAATTGCTGGGTCATAGATCACAAGCTGTATTTTTAACTTTATAAGAAACTACCAGACAACTCTTTAAAGTGGTTGTACTATTTTACTCTCTCACCAGCAAGTTGTAGTTTTACATCCCCACTAACATTTGGTATTGCCAGACTTTGATTTTAGCCATTCTGGTGGTTGTAAATTATCTCATTGTGGTTTTAATTTACATTTCCCTGATGACTCATGACATTAAGCACTTTTTCATGTGCTGATTGGCCACATGTATATCTTCTTTTGTGGGGTGTCATGTCTTTTGTCAATTTGTATTGGGTTATTTATCTTTTTACTATTGTTCTGAGAATCTTTATATATTCTGGTTATAAATCCTTTGTGAAATATATGTACTGTGACTATTTTCCTCACTCTTTGGCTTGTCTATTTCCTTATTGTTGTCTATTGATGGGAAAAGTTTTTAATTTTGAAGTCCAATATATAAGTTTTCTATGACTAGTGCTGTTAATATCATTACTTTCTAAAAAGTGTTTGCCTACCCAAAGATCATGAAGACATTCACCTATATTTTCTTCTAGAAGGTTTATGGTTTTAATATTTACATTTAGCTCTATGATCCATCTTGAGCATTGTGTCTAGAATTAGGCAGGGGGTGTTTTTAAAGAGAGTTAAGGGGTTATTTATTTTTCTTGTTGTTAGAATCAATTTTTAAAAGAATTTTCCTTCCCTGTTGAAATTACTTGTGCCTCATATAGTATGTTAAAAAATTATTATCCTTACATGTGTGTATCAATTTCAATATACTCTCTTCTATTGATCTATAGGTCTACCCTTCCAGTAACTCACTGCCTTGATTTCTATAATTTTAGAGTCATCTTGAAACTAGATAATATATATCTTACTTTATTCTTATTTTTCAAAATTGTTATGGTTATGGCGAGTCTAGAAACTTTGAATTTCCTTGTAAATTTTAGAATAGCTTGTCAATTGCTTCAAAAAAAACTGAAGAAATTTTATTAGGATTATATTGAATTTATAGATAAATCTTGGTAGAACATGCATCTTAACAAAACTGAGTCTTCAAATACACAAACATAATATGCCTTTTCATTTACTTAGGTCTCCTAATTTGTCTTCACAATGTTTTGTAGTTTTTAGTATTCTCGCATGTTTTTTATTAGATATGTTTGTGTGTATTCAGTGTTTTAAATGCTATTAAATGTTATTATTTTGTAAATTTTATTTTCTAATTGTTGATGATACAAAGAAATACAATTGGTTTTTTTACGCTTACCTTGTACCAAATGGCCTTGCTAAATATTCGCTTACTAGCTTTAGTACTCTTCTGTGTGTATGAGTGTGTGTATGTGTATGTGTGTGTATTCTGTAAAGTTTTCTCTCTCCCCAATTATCTATTTTGTGAATAATGACAGTTTTCCTTTTGCCTTGCCAATCTCTTTGCCTTCTATTTCTTCTCTAGCCGTATTGTACTGGCAGGCCCTGCAGTACAAAGCTGGCTAGAAGTTGTAAGACTAGGGATCCTATCTTTTCCTAATCTTAAGAGAAAAGTGTGCAATGTTTACCATTGATGTTAGCATAGTGGTTTTTTTTTTTTTTTTTGGTGTTTTTTATTCGCAATTTTTATTTCAAAATATTAGGGGGCACAAGTGTTTTGTTACATGGATGAACCGTGTAATGCTGAAATCAGGGCTTTTAGTGTGTCCATCACCAAAATAGTGTACATTGTGCCTGACAGGTAAGTTTTCAGCCCTCAGCTTCCTCCCACCCTCCCTGCTTCTTAGTTTCCAATGTCCTTTACACCTGCGGTCCCCAGCCCCCGGCCACGGCCCAGTACTTGTCCGTGGCCTGTTAGAAACCTGGTCATGCATCACTGCCTGAGCTCTGCCTGCACATAACCATCCCCCTCCACCCACCTTCTTCCCCCCGTCCATGGAAAAATTGTCTTCCGTGAAACTTAGGAGTTGGCCCCACACAGCAGGAGGTGAGCAGTGGGTGAGCTGAGCGAGGGATGCTTCATCTGTATTGACAGGTGCTTTCCATCGCTCCCATCACCACCTGAGGTCTGCCTTCCTCCGATCCCCCTGGATCTGTGGAAAAATTGACTTCCATAAAACAAGTCCCTGGTGCCAGAAAGGTTGGGGACTGATGCTTACACCACTTTATGACCATGTATACCCATTTTTTAGCTTCCACTTATCAGTGAGAACATGTGGTATTTGTTTTTCCATTCCTGAGATACTTCTCAGGATAATGTTCTCCAGTCCCATCCAAATTGCTGCAAATGACATTATTTCATTCCTTTTTATGGCTGAGTAGTACTCCATGGTATGTATATGTGCCTGTGTGTCTATGTATGTGCATGCATGTGTGTATACATATATGCATACACATACACGTGTGTGTATACATACATGTATCACATTTTCTTTATCTACTAATGAATTGATGGGCACTTATGTGGATTCCACATCTTTTCAATTGTGAATTGTGCTGCGATAAACATTCAGGTATGGGTGTCTTTTTGATATAATTACTTCTTTTCCTTTGAGTAGATATCCAGCAGTGGGATTACTGGGTCGAATAGTAGATCTACTTTTAGTTCTTTGAGGAATCTCCATACTGTTTTCCAAAGAGGTTGTACTAATTTACAGTCCCACCAACAGCATATAATCATTCCTTTTTTGTCACATCTATGCCAACATCTGTTGTTTTTTTATTTTTTTTAATAATGGCCATTCTGATAGGAGTAAGATGGTACCTCATTGTGGTTTTAATTTGCATTTCCCTGACGATTAGTGATGTTGAGCATTTTTCATATGTCTGTGGGCCATTTATATACCTTCCTTTGAAAAACTTCTGTTCATGTCTTTTGCCCACTTTTTTTTTTTTTTTTGGGACAGAGTCTCACTCTCTTGCCTGGGGCGAGTGCCGTGGCGTTAGCCTAGCTCACAGCAACCTCAAACTCCTGGGCTCGAACAATCCTACTGTCTCAGCCTCCTGAGTAGCTGGGACTACAGGCATGCGCCACCATGCCCGGCTAATTTTTTCTCTATATATTTTTTGCTGTCCAATTAATTTCTTTTTCTATTTTTGGTAGAGACGGGGTCTCGCTCTTGCTCAGGCTGGTCTCGAACGCCTGAGCTCAGGACGATCCGACCGCCTCGGCCTCCCAGCGTGCTAGGATTACAGGCGTGAGCCACCGTGCCCAGCCTTGCCCATT
>RJWJ010004879.1:0-72273 GCA_004363605.1 Indri indri
AAAAAAAAAAAAAAAAAAAAAAAAGAATGGAAACGGAGTGTTCCTAACACAAAATAATGGATACCTGAGCTGATGGATAGCCCAATCGCCTTGATTTGGTTAATACACATTGTATGCCTGTATCAAAACATCTCATTTACCCTATAAATATATACAACATGCACTCATAATAATCAAAATTAAAAAATAAAAGAAATATCCTAGCCATGGGGTAGACCAAGATCTTTTAGTAAAAAGGACAGTTAATACTAAGTTTTGGGTTGTTTGCATGGGCATCTCTGGCTAGTTTTTTAGTCTGCTACCTCCAAAAAGACCTTACAAGGTAAATGTGATTCTGGGGAATTGCAGAAGGGCTGTATCTGCAGTTAGTGGGCAGGTAGTGGAAAGTCTAGGGCCACAGGAAAAGGAGGAGCCAGATGTCAGAGATGACAGTGGAAAGATGAGCCCTGAGGAATCTACTGTCTACGGTGAAGGCAAGGATTGAGCCATCTCACCTAGCAGGAAGCCTCTGGCTTCTGGATTATACAGTCTACCAGGCAATTCCACAAACAAGGTACACACAGCACTGATATAGCTTCCCTGCTTCCTCCTTTCCTTCTCCATACGTGGAATGTATCAGTGGCTCTACTCTTCTACACTTACTAGATGCAACAGTTTTCATGGCATTTACTCCCTCAGGCCCCAGAGGTGAAAGAACCTTCTCCGCTGAAAGAATTAGTCACAGAACACGTCTGTGGAAATATCTCCGAATCTCTGTTTGATACAAGCGTTGCAAAGACTCATCTCTGTGTGTGGACCTTTCCCCACCACCTCTCCTGCTCCAGGGAGGGAGGAGAGGAATATGTCTCCCTCTCACCTTAACCAAATAAGACAGGCTTCAAGAAAGCTCCATGGGGAGTTTGACATGTGTCTCCTGGCAGGGATTGAATGCAGATGTAGCACCTAGTGTGAGAGTCTTCGGCTGAGCTCAGAGCCCAGGATGCCCTGTGAATGGCCACCTCCCCAGAGCCTGGCAGAGTGAAGATGCCCTGGTGTTGTCCACAGACCCCACAGAGGACAGACGGTCCTCTTAGAATGAACTGAACCAACTGTTCCTGGAGAGACAAAGCCCGAGAGCTCAGCCCCAGATGCTGGGAGCTGAGGAGTGAGTGGCCAGAGTCCCAGCACATGGAGCTAGAAACACAAACTCCAGTGAGAAGGGAGGTCTCTAGCACACATCTCACAGCCCCAGCAGAGAAACCCCAACATAACCCGAGGCCTCTGACACCAGGTAAAAGCCACAACAGCCTGTTAAGACTAGACCTTTTCTCGCCTTTTTCTCCCCATCTCCCTCAAAGAGAAGGTGAAGAGAGAGAAAAAGAAATGAGCCGGGCCCTCCTTTCCCACCAAAGACCCACAAGGATAAATCAGGCACGAGCTGGGAGAGGTGAGAGACTCTCGATGGGGAAGCCAGTGGCGTTCAGAGCCGCATTCTGTGCACTCCTTGGCTCAGGGCGCCTTCCTCCACGGTCAAGACCAGACGTGCAGCACATTGCCTTCTTTTCATCAAATATTCCTCTGCCTCCCTCTTCTAAGGAACTGTGATTGCATTTAGGGCCCACCCAGTAATGCAGAATAATCTTGCTTCTCAAAATCCTTAAAGTAATCACAGCTGCAAAGGCCCTTTTCTCAAATAAGGTAGCCTTCACAGGTGCTGGGGACCAGGACCTGGCTATCTTTGGGGGGCGCTCTGCAGCCCACCTCATGGCCTTGGGGAAAGTGTTCTCAACACAGTGACGGGACAGGAGAAGCCAGGTTAGGGAGAGTAGAAAACTGAAGGTGAACAGTGGGAGCCAGCGAGTGTAGCCCACTGTTTCAAGAAGCTGGGCTACGAAGGACGGGAGGGTGAAGTGGAGCTGTCATTCAAGGTGGGAGAGGTTCAGGCGAGTTTAAATGCCGGTGAGGAGCACGTAGAAGGAGGCACTGCAGAGCGGAGAGAGGGCGTTGCCTGGGTGGAAAAGGACCCACAGCGCAGGGCAGGCTTGGCCCTAGACGGGGGGAGGCGGGTGGGGAGTGCGGGATGCACACAGGTTGGGCGGAAGGAAGCTGAGGTTTCCTTTGTCTCCGCCAGGGGGGCATTGAAGTAAATGGTCTGTGGAGAGCACAGGAGGGCAATCTGAGATTAGAGAAAAGGTGAGAAAGTGTGAGGTGGTCACTAGAGAAAACTGGGAGAGTGCTGGAAACAGAAGGGGCTGGGGCTCTCCAGACTCCTCTTAGGCTGCCTCTGGGATGTCCTTTCTGATGCCAGCATCTGTGTGACCTAAATCCGCCAGTCCTCATGCTGTTCCCACTGCCCCGCAGCCAGGCCGAGGTTCCGGCCGCGCGGCGGTGAGCCTGCTTCCCCCGGGCTGTCTGCCGTGGCTCCGCTCGCCTCTGTCCGAGGGCTCAGGCCGGGCCTCCAGCACACGTGCCGTGCTGCCCCCGCCTTCTTTGTCCATCACCTGAGGCTCCAGGCCAACCACCCCTCCCCGCAGAGCCTGTGAACCCCAATCTTACAAGGTCACCATGAAAAGTAAACGAGATGACATATTTAGGAGCGGCGCCCTGCACCTGCCCCCCTGAGAGCCTCTCCTTCCCCTGCTCCCACTCCCAGGCCGATTGACAGGGACAGGGCCAGGTCTCCCAGAACCCCAGCATCTGTGTCTCACAAGCGTGATACGGGCTCAAGCCAAAGAGGGCCACCAACACCTCTCCACTTTGGTTTAACAGACTGGAAAATTGAAGTCAAGAGAACTGATTCCATTTCTTATCTTATTTAACCAATAGGTTCATGTGTTTGCTGAGCAGCTCCCATGAAAGGCAGTGCGTTAGGTCATTGACATTCGAGCACCCGCTTCGAATTCAGCAGTGTGCTATCTATTCTCGTGTGCTACGAATATCAAGGGTGAAAGACACTTACAGACACACCAACCTTCTCAAAATGCTAGTCCTTGAGAGGGGCGGGAAGGAGGGCCACGGGGCCAGATGAAGACTATGGACAAGGCTACGAGTGATCCTTTAAAGTGGAAGAAATAAAATCATCTACACACTGTATTGAGCAAATACTACCCACGATGAAGTCATCCTTATTGAATCCATCACAATCTATCATGAACCGTCCCACAGTTAATCAGTAAGCACCATCTTGCACAGAATGTCACCATGGCAAAGACTTTGCCCTGGAGTTTCAGCAGATGTCCTTGCAGAATGGGATTCTACTCCCCAGAAGGAAGGTGAACATTCATGGCAGCATCAGCTGCTTTCCAGAAACCCTGTGTAAAATAGAAACTCTTGAGGTGATTTTTATGTCTGTAATTCTGAAGGTCTGTTACTCTTTTCCTGCTCATCCTCGGTGAATAGACTGACTCCTTCTGGCCCCTGCTGCAGCCAGCTCAAACGTGGACAGGGACCATGACAGTGCAGAGGGGAGGGCAAAATACGAGTTCCCCAACTTCGGCTTTTAATGCTTAACAGAACTCGTGCAGGTTTCTTTTGAACTTAGAGATACAGATCAAAGCAAGGAAGCTGAAAGAAATCCAAAGCACAAGGGTATTCTTAAGCAGCTCCTTGTGCATAGGTGGTCAGAAGTGATAAGACCAGTTGAAACTGTGTTAAGCTGCCTTGGTTGCCTTAGTACCCCTTAGTTAGTTGTAACACTAAAGTCCTCACCTAACGGGAAGTCCTATTTATGCTTAACCTGTAACCTGTGTGGTGTGTAAACATGCAGTGATGCAGAGAGAGAGCCCTGCACCATTTGCTAAAAAGGAATTTAGGCTCCGCAAACTAACAGGCAGGGCCGATCTTACTCTCTGAAGAGCTCCTGCCATTGCCCAGGAGCAAGTGCCCAGAGGATTCCTGTCTTGACTGGGAATGAGAGCCCTGTGTACATCACCTCTAATAAACTCATCTAACTCACCAAGCTGGATTTGTCTGAGCTATATCTTTGGTCTCTCAGTCCCATCTCAGTTTGGAGGGCAGTTTTTCTATGCTGTCCTGGGATTTTCCTGAAATAAGAGGGAAAAACAACAATGTGGTATATGTGAGTGTGTTTGGGAACCCATGGGGACAGAGGTCAGAGTGAGAAAAGCAGAATACCAGCTCTCTAATGCTTTGTCAAAAACAACCACAAAATAGCAACAGCATATACATCATTGGGCATCTCTTTTTCACCCTGCCAGGGACTGCTCTGCCCTCTCGGCTGAGCCCACCTGTGTATGCGCAGACTGACTGGCAGCCGGCTGGTCCAGGCTAAGCTCGCCTGGGCAGCTCGGCTTTAAGGTGAAGGGCCAGCTGGCTGGGGCTCCTCATAGCGGGTTGGGCTTAGATCTGTCCCACATGTGTCAGTTCTGGGGGGCAACTCAGGGGGCAACACCTGCCAAGGGCAAATTCTTCCCGAGAGAACCACAAGACAGCAAGCAGGAAAGGTGACTTTCTGCCCACATTCCATAGGCCAGAGTAAGTCAGATGGCCAAGCCCAGAACCAAAGAGCAGAGAGCTACTTACAGGGGTTTGCAGAGCAAGGGATGTGGGTGTAGTGAAGGGTGAGAAATGGGGCTAATAAGTCAGTATAGCACAGACAGGGAGGAAGAATAAGTAACTAAAACCAAAACAGAGCACAAAATCGGTGTGATGGCATCCACCAGCATCTGATCAATAAGAAATACAGCTATAAGAAATTACTCCATTTTGCAAGATGAAAAGGTTCTGGCGATCTCACGCATAATGATGTGAATATACTCAACGCAACTGAACCACTTAAAAATGGTTAAGATGGTAAATTTTGTTAAGTGTTTCTTTTCACCACAACTAAGAATTTTTTGTAAAGAGAAGTTACTCTGTTATAGATTCTGTCTGTGGTAGCCAGCCCCCAAGAGGGCCCCCAACAATTCCCACCTCCTGATAGTCACACCCTGTGCAATCCCCTCCTACATTGTTCCAGAAGTGATGGTGTGCCATTTCCAAAATTAGGTTCTAAAAGGTTGTGGCTTTCACCTTGGTTCTCTACCTCTGTTTCTCTCTCTCATAACTCACCCTAGAGGAAGCCAGCTTCCATGTCATGAAGCCACTCAGGCAGCCTGTGGAGAGACAGACAGAGCAAGCAGCTGAGGTCTCCAGCCAACATCAAGCAAAAAGCTGTGCGCGAGCTTGGAAGCAGGTCCTCCCCCAACTGAGCTTCCAGATGAGACTGCAGCCCTGCTGACAGCCTGGCTGCCAGTCCTAGAGTCCTGGCCCTCAGAAACTGTAAGATAATAAATGTTTGCTACATTTGGGGTAATTTCTAATGCAGCAATGGGTAACTAATACCCTACGTGATGATCATTGAATACTCAGAATGACCCAGGGCACTGAAATATCCTGACGTGTTTTCTGAATCTTCAATAAAAGATGCAACTGCAGTCTCCTGATATCACTGAGGACTTAGTATACTCGAATTCCCTGTGTGACACTAATTGAGACTCACAGTCAACCAGAAAGTTTGAATAAGTTAAAATCCATATCCCCCTAGCCTTCAGAGTAACTAGGAATTTATTACAGAGAAGAACTGAGAAGAAAAGATTAAGGGAAAGGAATCAAATAATGAGCAACACAGCCATTTTCTTTTATTTAAGAAATTCACTCTTAAAGAAAATTCAGAAAATGTACACCACGTGAACAAAAGCTTTCAAAGGCTGGCGTGCTTTGGATTGACCCAAGAACAGCCAACTAACTTTTCTTCAAGAAAATAAAGAGAAGAAGCTATTTTATAAGAGTAATGAAGTATAATTGTGTCTTCCACTTAAAGAGAATTTAGAGAAGCTTAGTTATCTGGGGAATTTGTACTTATATAAACTATCATCATTATTGTGTAGATCAAAGGATAACAGAAAATGTACTTGGAGTGCATTAAAAAAATAATAGGTACTGCGTGCCATCATTTAAAGTGTTGCCCGAATCAACTGGCTGCTGGTGGAGGAAACAGAGACACACTCCATCAAAGATAAGCAAAAGGGTATTTTTATTTTGTTTTGAAGTGGATTTCACTTTTTTAAGTAAAATGTAATTCTTATTTAGTAGCTAGTATTCACAAACTAACACGAGTGAAGAAGTATCGTGCAATGTCACTGGTGTCAGAGATAGTTACTATCAAGTGCAATGTCAGCAGAAACACTAGCAGCCAGTTAGGGAGGAAATCGAACTGGAGATGAAGGTCGAGATCAATTTAGACTTCTAGCGTATAAGATATTATTCATTCCTGCTCTGCCAGCAGGGGGGACTTCCCTGGGTGCCTCACTGCTGCTGGAATCTGTAAATTAGGTAGGAAAGATCCCAGTTGAGTGTATACATGATATATCATACACATAGAAGTATATAAATATAGCTGTACAGTCTGAAGTAAAAGAATAAGATAAACTCCTGTGTGGTCAATATGTAGGCTAAGAAATAAAATATTACCAGTTCACTAGAAAACATTTTGTGCGTTTTCCAACATCCTTCATTTTGAATTTTAGGTTAATCACTCTCTTCTCTGCATAATTTTATTATACGTGTATATATTCTTTGACTACAAATGTATTGCTTGCTTTTCTTGTTTTCAAATTTTCTGTAAATGAGGATTGTATCAATTTCATTCTTCTGATCAGCATTATGGCTTTGATATGCTTTGTAGCTGTAATCCATTCATTTTATTTACTGTATGGTGTTCCATTGTTTGAATGTGCCATGTCTTATGAAACCATTTCACCACTGATGGACATTCAGCTTGCTTCCAGTTTGGGGCTACTATGAACAAGACTTCTTGCACATTTGTGTACATGTTTCCTGGTGTATAAACCTAAGAATGGAATTTCAGAATTGTAAGATATGTGCATATTTAGTTTTACCCTATCATGCCAAACTTTTTCCAGAGCAGTGATGCTAATCAACATTTCCCCCAGCAGAGGATGAGCATTCTCAAGCTTCACGCTCCAGCCAGCATTTGATACTGTTCCACTTTTCCATTTTTCCAGTCTAGTGGGTATGTACACGGTAGCTCATAGTTTTCATTGTATTTCTCTGATTACTAACAAGGTTAAGGTTAAACATTTTTTTCCTATGTTTATGGACCACTTGTGTTTCCTCTCCTATAAAATTCTTGTTTATGTATTTATTCATTTTTTTCTACTGGATCTTCTGTCTTCTTCATATTGATTTTTGGGGGACCTCTTAATAGTCTTGATACTAATCCTGTGTAAAAAAATCTCTACTCATTCTGTGACTTGTCCTTTCATACTAATTATGGCAAGTTTAATGTGTATACATCTTTTCCTTTATGTATCTTGTTTCCTTTTGTATCTTATTTTAAAAACCCTTCACTATCCTATACTCTCCTATAATATCTTCTAAAATTTTAATTTTTCCTTTCACAGTTAAGCCTTTAATCTACCAGGACTTGCATCTGGTGTGAGCAGTATGATAGATTGCACAGACATCTGCAATTATTTCCCTCCCTGTAACCATGTCACTTTGTAATGTGACTTTTCAGTTCCTCCCATCAAGAAACAGAGTCAACTTTCCCACCTCTCAAAAGATCTCAAAAGACCTATGTAACTACCTTTGATCTCTTGGAACTCTTCCTCTACTGTATGAATAAGCCCAGGGTAACCTGCTGGAAGATGAGAAACCATGAGGCTAAAGCCATCCCAGGCCAGCCAGTTCCCAGCTGATTTAATAGCTGACCACAGACGCATGAACAAGCCCAGCCAGGTCCAGAAGAACCACTCAGCTGAGCTCAGCCAAATTGTTGACCCTTAGAAAAAAGACCTAAATAAATGGTTGGGTTTTTTTTTAAATCTCTACTTTTCGGGGAAGTTTGTTATACATCAAAAAACTAATATATACAGTTAGAAATCTGATTTCATATTTTTCCACATGGATAATCACCTGTGCCTGTATCATTTATTAAAGAATCCATCCTTCCCCACTAATCTGCAGTGCCACTTCTCTCAAATAGCAAGTATCAATACATGGATGGGTCTCTGGGCTTTCTGTTCTGTTCCATTGGTCTGTATGTTTATCCCTAGGCCAATATTATACTGTGTGGTTTACTATACTTTTATAATAAAATTTAATAACTGGTAGAAAAATTCCTCCCACCTTGTTCTTCTTCCTCAAGAGTTTGTTTTCTGCTCAGATCCCTTTGCATTTTAATATAAATTTTGAATTAAGCTTATGAATCTTCATGAAATGCTTTATCAGAATTTTGATTGAAAATGCATTGAATTATTAGATCAATTTTGAGAAGACAGACATCTTTACAATATTAAGTCTACCTATCAAAGACCCTGGCATACCATTTACTTGGTTTTTATGTCTCTAAAAGTTCTATAATTTTCTTCATAGAGGATGTTAAAGGCCTTGCACACCTTTTGCTAGACTTATTTCCAACTCACTTTCAGTGCTATTGTAAATAGCATCTTTTTATAAATTTCATTTTCTGATTGCTGCTGCCCAATAGATCTGTAATTGTCTTCAACAGCTTTATTGAGATATAAGTCACAGACCATAAAATTTACCTACTTAAAGTATACAATATAATGATTTTCAGTATATTCACAGAGGTGTACAATCATCACCATAATCAGTTTTAGAACATTTTCATCATTCCAAAAAGTAACTCAGTATCCATTGGCATTTCCTCTCCACTTGCCCCCAACAGCTATCCTCCCCACCTCTGACCACTAGTAATCTACCTTCTGTCTTTATAGATTTGCCTATTCTGGACATATCATGTAAATGAAATCATAGAATATGTGACATTTTGAAACTGTCTTCTTTCACTTAGCATAATGTTTTCGTGATTTGTCCATGTTTTAGCATATATTAATACTAAAAGGAATCAGCACTTCATTCCCTTTTGTTGTTAAATAAAAATGTACATATATTGATTGTATCTGCCACATTTTATTTCTTCATTCATCAGTTGATGAACATGTGGGTTGTTTCCAGTTTGAGGCTATTAAGAATAATGCTGCTACGACCATTCATGAACAAGTTTTTGTGTTGACATGTTTTCATTTCTCTTGTGTATATCTTATACCTAGATGTGAAATTGCTGGATCATACAGTAACTCTATGTTAAACATTTGAGGAATTGCCAAATTGTTTTTCAAAGATGCGTACCAGCAACATCTGAAGGTTCTAATTTCTCCAGAACCTTGCCAACACTTATTACCATCTATCTTTTTTATTATAGTCATCCTAGTGAGTCTGAAGTGGTATCTTATTGTCATTTTGATTTGCGTTTCCTGATGGGCTAGGGATATTCAGCATAGTTTCAAGTGCTTAATTTCCATTTGTATGTTTCCTCATAGAACTATTCATTCAGCTCCTTTGTACATTTTTAATTAGGTTATTTGTCTTTTTATTATTGAGTTGTAAGAGTTTTTATATACTCTAGATATATGTCCCTTATCAGATACGTGATTTGCAAAAACTTTCTCCAATTGTTCAGCTGTCTTTCACTTTCTTAATGGTGGCCTTTGTAGCATAAATGTTTTTAATTTTGATAAAGTCAAGTCTATTTATTTTTTCTTTTATTGCTTGTGCTTTTCTGTCATATCTAAGAAACTAATGCCTATTCTATATTCATAAAAATTTATGCCTATGTTTTCTTCTAATAGTTTTTTAGCTTCAGATGTTATATTTAGATTTTTGATCCATTTTGAGTCATTTTTTGTATGTATATAGTGTGAAATAGAAGTCAACTTTATTCTTATACATGTGGATGTCCAGTTGTTCCAGCACCATTTGTTGAAAATACTATTCTTTCCACATTGAGCTGTCTTGGCACCCTTGTTGAAAATCAATTTCCCATACAAAAGTATGAGTTTATTTCTGGACTCTCAGTTCTATTCCATTGGTTTCTATGTCTATTCTTATGCCAGTACCACACTGTCTTTATGAGTATATAGGCATAGTTAAGTTTTGAAATTGGGAAGTGTGAATCCTCCAACTTTTCTCTTTTTCAAGATTTTTCTATATCCTCCAAATGTCCATGTGAACTTTAGGATCAGCTTGTCAATTTCTGCAAAGGAGTCAGCTGGGATTTTGATGGGGTTTGCATTGAATCTGTAGAACAATTTAGGGAGCGGTGCCATCTCAAAAATTTTAAGTCTTCCAAACCATGAAAACACGATGTCTTTCCATTTAGGCCTTTCTTAATTTCTTTTGTTTTATAGTTTTCATAATACAAATCTTGTACTTCTTTTATTAAATTTCTTCCTAATTATTTTTTGATGCTATTATAAATGGAATTTTTTCTTAATTTCATTTTCAGATTATTTAGAACTGCAATTGATTTTGTATATTGATCTTGTAGTCTGCCACTTTGCAGAACTTATTTATTAGCTTTAATAGGTTTATTGTGGATTCCTTAGGTTTTCAATATATGAGATTATATCATCTGGAAATAGAGACAGTTTTATGTATTCCTTTCCAATCTGGATGCCTTTTCTTTCTTTCCGTCATCCAATGCTCTGGCTAGAACCTCCAGGAGATTAAATAGCAGAGCCATGCAGCCATGCCACCCTATAGATGGTCATCCCTGGATTTGACACCAAAAGATGTCCCCCGCATATTACTGTGACAAATGGCCAGGTTATAGAACACTGTACAGCCCAATCCCAATGTCATAAAATCTTCATACCTGTCTACCTGCACGGGAGCACGAGGTCGTTTTAGGAAGAGCTGCTTATTGCTGCCTGGTATTTGAAAGTGTGATTTTACTTTCTGTTCATGCTTTTTACAAGAACATATTTTATAAATAAATGAATGAATGACTGCTGTTTCCATGGGTGGAGGAGGGTCCGGCCTGCCATGGCGAGGGGAGGATCCCCTGCAGCCGAGAGGCCCGGAGAAGGAGCCGGCAGACTGGGGACCCGGACGCCCCCTGCAGCCAGGCCCGGCGCGCGCTGCACTTCCGGGCGGAGCGGAGGGGCCGCGGGGAGGCGGGGAGGGCGCGGGGCGCACGGCTCGGGCGGGCGGGGCGGCTCCGCCCTCCGGGAAGGCCGGGGCCCGGAAGGCGACGGGAAGGAGCCGGGCTGGGCCATGGCGGCGCCGGGCGCGCTGCTGGTGATGGGCGTGAGCGGCTCGGGGAAGTAGGTCCGGGAGGACGGGGGCGGGGGTGCCCGGGAGGGGGCGGCCCTGGGGAGCCCCCACCTTCCCTCGCAGGTGAGGAAACCGTGGCTCGCGGCACCTGCTCCTGCTCCCCACCTCCAGCCTGCTCGTCCCGGGGCGAGACCCCGGCTCTCCATCTAGGAAACTAAGGCTCCAGCGACCGGGGGCCGGGAAAGCCCTTTGTAATGAGGCGTCTGCGGGGGCGCGAAGAGAATGAAAGGTTGGCAGGGTAGGAACGACCGTTCCGCTCAACACCTGCAGTGGCTCTGGCGGTCGCACGTGCTCTGGGTTTCGGGGCATCTTCCTAGAACGAGGTGGCAGGTGCAAGGCCAAAGCGGGGAGGCAAACCGCGTCCCAGGCGCTTACGTGGTGGGGCTGGGCACACGCTGCCCGCTCCTGTCAGGCCCCGGACTTCTCTGATTCGATTTTTGGAAAGTGAATTTAACCATCTTGTCTAATGTTTTGTGCTTTCTGTGATCAGTGTTTATCAGCTTAAACTGGAAGGAGACCGCGTTAATATGAACGATGGCTCCTGAGGGTTGGAAAGGAAGGAGAGAATTCTGGAAACTACACAGGTTCCACTCAGCACTGTCTGGCAAACTTGGGGACTGGGAAGTTGGCCTTTGGCTTCCTGATTAGACCAAAATCAAACTGTGTCCTGTATCAGAAAAGACAGCCACTGTACCATTCAACCACAGGCAGCAAGAGACAGGACTTAATCAACTAAAAGATCATAACCTTCAAAGGCCTATAGTACCTTTCTAGAATTTTCTCAATCAGGAGCTGCCCATGTACTCAGGTGTACATTAAAGACTCTGTAGGGGCCAAATCCCTTGGCCTCCTAAAGGTTTGCTGAAAAGTCAAGGCAAATTGACTAATAGGAGAAAAGGCATACAGTAAATTTATTTATTTAACATGTATACATGTTCACACAGCTGGGGAGACCAAAAAATGATTTAAAAAATGTTTTTAAAATGTATACACAGGAGCCTTCAGAATTTAGACCCAAAGATACAGGGGAAATTGTCCATTTTTATGCTTAGGTTCAATAAAGTATGGACAGCCGTGTAGAAATATGATTGGACAAAACCCAGTGGGGAAACCCAGCAAGGCCTGTCTGTGTGGGTTCTTCTTGGCCTCTCTGAGCAGCATTCCTTCCTTCTGGGTGTGGGGCAGGACCTTCTCTGGAATGGGGGTCTTATGACCTACAGTCAAACAAGCTAGATCAGATCATTTCTTTAAGGCAAGTTTTTACAGAATAATTTTAGTTTTTATGGCTGGCTTTTGAAAAAAGGGGTTCTGGTTTCTATGACCTGCCTTGGGGAAGAGGGGTTCTGGTTTCTATGGCTAAGCTCCAAGGAGAATGGGACTGACAGGTAGGAGAGCAAGAGAAGGCCAGAGAAAAACTTTTGTTTCTGAGGCCCTCATTTTGGGATATTGTTTTCTGAGCCCCAACAACTCTTAGTCCAAGTGGGTGGGTTTAGCTTTCCAAAATTATTATAGGATTCTTAGCCTCAAAGACAAGAAATCTTAAACTTAAATTACGATAAAACATAGAGCCTCCAAATCCCCAGCTGTTGTATGATGTGAAGAAATCAGAATGTAAAATTGTTGCCTTGGTGTGATTAGAGAGCTAAGAGTCCTAAGTCTTGGTTCTGCTGCTGCCTGGCTGTGTGAGCTTGGGCAATTCATGTACTCCCCTGAGCCTTGGATCAGATTGGGGGGCGGGGGGGCGGTCTAAGCCATGTGATTCACAGCTGTGATTTTCATGTATTCAGTAACTATTCATTGAGCTCAATCCGTCCTCTATGTCATTGTCATATAGTAAATAGAACAGGTGGATATCTGCTCTCAAAGAGTTTGCATTCCAGTATGGGAGCCAAAGAGTACATAGAGAGTGTGCCAGTTGGTGACAGATGCTCTAGGGAAAAATAAAGAAGGAAAGGGAAAAAAAGAGTGCCACATGGGGTGGTCAGGGAAGGCTCCTCTGAGAAACTGGCATTTGAACAAAGACCACAGGAATTGAGGGACTGAGCCAGCAGTCTCCAACCTTTTTGGAACCAGGGACCGGTTTCATGGAAAACAGTTTTTCCACGGACTGGGGATGGGGGTGGGCAGAGCCCAGGTGGTCATGTGCAACCCATTTCTTAACAGGCCATGGACCGGTAATGGGCTGCAGCCTGGGGGTTGGGGACCGCAGGACTAAGCCATGTGGCTGCTGGGAAAGGGTCATAAGAGGGAGAGGGAATGGCAAGTTCAAAGGTCCTGAGGCTTGGCTTCTTTGAGGACCAGCAAAGAGGCCATTCTGGCTGAGTGAGGGGAAGAATGATGGAGATGAGGCCAGAGAAATGGCGCAGGTGGAGAGAAGTGGTCCCGTGCTGGAGATATTTTGAAGATAGTGTCAAAAAGATGTGTTTGTGGACTGGGTGTGGCGTATGAGAGAGGGAGAGAGGAGTAAAGGATGGTTCAGGATTTTAGCTGGAAGAAGGGAGTTGCTACATGCTGAGATGGAAAGCAGTAGATAGAGCAGATCCAGAAGAAAACCTTAGAAGCTCAGTGTGGGATATGTTGGACGAGCCGATCAGTTATCAAGTGGATTTGTCAAGGGGATGGTTGGATATCCAAGTCCAGGAGTCAGAGGAGAAAGACTTTAGATGTAAATATGGGAATCATTGGTACCAGAGTGTATTTAAAGACGTAAGATGTTGAAGTCACCAAAAGAGTGAGTGTAAAGAAAGAAGCTGTCCAAGGACCGAGCCATGGGGCCCACCAATGGTTGAAGGTCAGGGAGATGTGTCAAATGGTGCTGACTAGCTGAGTAATAAAAAGACTGAGACTTGATTATACTGATCAGTGGATGTAGCAACTGAGTTCTTTGGTGACTTTTGTGAACCACTTTTGGGATCCACCCTCAGCATCTCTTTCTAGGTTTCCTTCTCTCCGCTGTTGGAACAAGCTCTGATCTTTGGAATCCTTTTCTCATTTATTCTGCATCCCTTTCCTCTCCCCCACTGGCCTCCTGTCTTTATAAGTCCCTTGCTCCTGATTTAGACCAACTCAGTGGGAGACATTTGGACCCCAAACCTTGGTTTATAAGGCTTGGGTCTGACCAGGTTCCTATGAGCCAAGAACTCATATTTCAGCCAGGGCCCCTGGCGCATATGCCAGGTGTTCTCTGGTTTGGGAGATCTGGATAGAGTAGCAGACAGCGGCTTTTCCTTTCTGATCTCCTTCCTGCCAGTCTACACCCAAATCTATGTAGCTCTACTTTTAAATTATGTGTGGCGGCCGGCATGATCATTCACAGCTAATCTACCTTGGTCTTAAGTGTGATTTCTGTTATGCACAGCTCTGGCTTCCCCAGCCATGGATTTTGGCTGGGAGGGTTTATCCATCGGCAAGCCGCAACTTGTCTCCCTTTGCAGCCTTAGGTAGGGTGAACATAATGAGAAATGTTTCAGTGCTCTTTCAGCCCATTGGTTACATGAAGGAGCAGGTCTCAGGGTCTCAGCCTGGTACAAGTGTGTCTTTAACACCTTTCTGATACTTTTTCAGCAAAAGAGAGACAGGACCCTTGCTAGGCAACAGTATCCACTTATAATTCAATCACATTGTTTTGTTTTCTTTGTATACACCTTTTTAGTTACTTTATATTTAAGGCAAGTGATGATAGCTTGTATAAGGAATAGAAAGAGAGTTCCCTTGTTTAACACACTTATTTAATTTTTTAAAAGTGAAACAAGTGAAAATATCAAGGAAATAATTGTAGAGATGGTGTGTAAGACTTGAGAGAGAGGGCATGATGAAATGGCATAAGGATAGAGTGAAAATGATGAAGGTGGTACCTAAATAATTGGAGCTTGGGCAACATTTTAGAAATTGTAAGCAAGAAAGCACTTCTATCATTGTCTTCTGGCCTCCACCCCTACCTGTGGTGCTAGACTGCACACCTCGAGATGGCTGAGACCGTGTCTCAGTGGGCTCACCAGTATATCCTGGGAGCTAGACGTGCTCAATAAAGATGAAATGAGGTGAACAGGTACATCATGCAGCTCTGCTCCCTTGTTTTGCAGGTGAGAAAACTGAGGTTTAGAGGAACAGGTGCTTGGCCCAGGAGCACAGTCATTTAGCAGCAGAGGCGACTGTGGCCCCAGTGTCCAGTTCTGAGACCCGGACCCTTGTCACTCGCACATGCTGCCCGTTAGGGCACGGACAGATTGTCAGCAGATGCTTTGCACAGAGCACATTTAACTCTCGATCTTAACAAGTGCTGGTAATTCTTCAGTCTTTACCCCCTGTCCTTTAGGAGTATGTCTTAAACCCCAGGCAATGTTTTTATGCTTTGATGAGTCCCCTGAACTTTGTGTGCATGCTGCCTGAGATAAAATCCTCCATCAGACCCCTCCTGTTGGATATCCTCAATAGAATTTTATCACTTTTTTAATTCAGTATTTTCTCACGAAAAAATAAACATCTACGCAACAGGAACCAAAAAACTGATTATTGAAGAAAAAAGGGGTTTAATGAGATCTTATATATTGCCTTTTGAAATAGAAATAGTGGTAGCTGGCTAAGTATGTCTTCACTGACATTCCTGGAGGACAGCTAAGGCCAATTTCTGGACCCCAGGATCAGGGCCATCCCTGCTTTAGGATCACAGGGGGATTGGTGTTTCAACACTGGCTGGGGCAGCCGTCTCTTTTCTGGGTGTCCTTGGGTGGAAGGAAGTGCAACATGTTGGGCAAGGGCAGTAATGGGAACACCTGTGTCCTCTCAACAGATCGACTGTGGGCGCCCTGCTGGCATCCGAGGTAACCTGCACTAATGCCTCCTCAGTGCAAGCTTCTCTCCTTTTCTCTGGGCTGTAGTAATTTGGATAGATACCTCCACATGGCCTTGAACCCATTGGAGCAATTTGGTTTTCCCCTTGGTGATTACAAATAGTGATGAATAAATAAAGGGACTGCAGCAGCCCAGCCACGGGGGACTGTGCAATAGCGTGACAAGGCTCTCCACTGCTGGGGGTCGTCCTTGGGGCTGATGGGGACAGAGGGAGGTGGGATTGTTTCCACACATAGCCATTAGTATTAACAACCCCACAGTGGCTGTCACATGGGCCCAACTACCTGCCACATACACGTATCCTTTCACTTTGTTCTGAAGCTGGGATGGAAATTCTATGACGCTGACGACTACCACCCGGAGGAGAATCGAATGAAGATGGGAAGAGGGATTCCGCTGAACGACCAGGTACCGTTCACTGTCTGGGTCAACACACATATTCCACCTGGGTGACGCAGGGTGAGGTCTCTGCAGCCCTTGGTGTAGTCGAGTTTCTGAGTCATGTGTCAGCCGTGTGCAGGTGCTCCAAAGAGCCGGGCACACGGTAGGTCCTCCACATATGTTAGCCCCGGCCCTGAGCTAGTCTCTGAACCCGGAGGCAAGAGCAGTGCTGCCCTCTGCCCCAGCTTGGGCAGAGTCTGCCAAAACACCTCGTTGCAGGATTTTAATCTGCAGAAGGTAATCCCTGAGAGGGCAGGGGCTCCCCCACACCTCCTACGTGGGCAAGTTCATCATCTTCTCTTCCAGGTCCCACCAGCCTACCACTGTCACCATACCCTGGCATCTCCCCCAGCCAGAGTGATCTTTGAAAACCCAAATCCAGCCACATCTGCCCTTCCTAAGGCCCTTTTGAGGCTTTCCACTGATCTCAGGGTCAAGGCCAAACACCTAAACTGCTAAACGTGTGTGGCCTGGCATCCACTCCCTGTCTCCACGGGAGCCACCCTGGCCCCTCCCAGTCCCTTCTCCTGCAGGGCTGCTCCCCACCAGGCCTTTGTGTCCCTGTCCCCCTCTTCCCGAGTTTGCCCTGCTCATCCTTCAAGCTCATCCACTTCCTCAGGGAAGCCCTTACCGACCACGACCATGACATGAGTAAAACCTCCACGATGAGCTCGCCTAGCACCGTTTAACTGTTGCCCTTGTCCCTGTTGTATCTCAACGAGACTTTGATTAATGTTTGTCTCTGCAGCTAGACTTTACCCCCAAAAGGGCAGGGATGTTTCTGTTAACCGTTGTATCCCAGGGCCCCACACACAGTACACGTCAGAAAATATCTGTGGCATGTTTTTGAGTGAATGAGCAAGTAGCACTCTCCTGTGTGCAGGGCCACGAGGACATCTCCTAGAGCGTCTACTCGCTGGCAGAACTAGCTGTCACTCGGGAGAGGCTGTGGGGGCAGGTCGAGAGCTGCTCTGGGGCGCTTAGGTCCATGCGCTAAGTGTGTCCAAAGGGCAGGAACAGATGGAACTGGCCAAAGACCAACACTGTTGTTTTCACTTTTCAGTGGCCTGGCTCTGCTCTCCCCAGGGGTGCCTTCCCTACCTCACTATCTTCCCTGTGTTCTGCCCTGAAGGACCTGAGCCACTAACACGATGTATTTCATTGGGTTCTTGGGAGGATTAAATAATACAAAAAAAGTACACAGAGGAGTACCCAAAGCATTCAATAAATATCACTTTTTAAATTATTATTATGGATAATAATACACACAAAACATAAACCATATATACAGGCACAAAACATAAACCATTTCTATGAAGTTTGTAAAATGTGACTGTGCCAGTGTTATTTTATTTTTCTCTTTAGTGAATGCAAATAAAAGGCAAGTTAAAGAACAAAGTAAAGTAACCCAGATGGATGGATTTTAAAATGGCATTTGTGCAGCCTTCCTCTTGTTCACAAGCTGTATGGATTGGGGGGTAGAGTCCAGAAGAGGAATTCATGGACAGGAGAAAAGGTTACTGGGAGAAACATGAGTTACTTACTAAAACTTTTCAGGAAAAACTATGCAAGTTAGCCAGCCCTTAAAGTGAACCAATACGGGGAGAGAAAGAGGTAGAACCACTGCAGATGGTTTACATTCTTGACAAGAACTCAGCGAGTTACCAAGTCCTGCCCCACCCTCCGTGGGGCCCCATGATATTATGGAAAGAGTGTCCAAGGCAGATAGGCCCAGATTCTGCCTCAGGGAAGAGTTTGGGGAGCATTTGGGGAGGGTTTTGTGCCCAGAGCATTCAGGGCTGAGGTCTGAGCTGAACATATCAATGACTCTGTAAGGCTATTTAAATGTAAACTAATTAAAATTAAATAAAATGTAAAATTCAGTTCCTAGGTTGCACCAGCCACATTTCAAAAGCTCAATAGTCACATGTGGCTGGGGGCTACCATACTGGACAGCACAGCTATAGAAATTTCCATCATTGCAGAAAGCTCTACGGACAGCACCAGTCTAGAAAGCTGTGCCACACAGACTGTGATAAATTATTAACATGATGATGTTAAAGAATTTGAAAGCTATGGTCAGTGAGCCTCCCCTGTGTCAGGCCCACACTGTCCCATCTGAGCCTGCAGCACCCCCTGAGTAGACTTAAAAGTACATTTAAAAAAGAAGGCTTTGTTGAAAAAAAAAATTTTTTTTCCTGATTATAAATGTAATATTTGCCCTGCACAGAACATCTGAAAAGTACTAAAAATTTTTTTCATAGAATGTATCATCCTTGATCTCATCTTCCAAAAATATCTCCTAATGGAATTTTGGAGTTTTTCTTCATTTTTGGGGGGGTGGGGGTTGGGGGAAGGGTATACATTCTTCCTCCATGCGTTCCTCTGTCTCTGTGCTTAAATTAATTTTTGTACCAGCTAAAACCAAGCCCTCTCCCCTTCTCCCCACCACTCCTGCCTTCCCCTTCTCCTCTCTCTGCCTCCCCCAACTGCTGGACACACTCCACCACCATCTGTTCCTCTCTTCTCCCTTTGCCCTTTATTTCTCTAGATGTTTCCATCAGATCACCAAAACCATAGGCAGGGCAGCTTCCTCTGGCCTCACGATGTTCTGATTTAACTCTTGGTAGAATGTTTATTCACTTCCTGTGCTCATCTCCACGCACTGGGCTGGGGCTGGGGGCTGCACCCCCACCACCAACACCCTTGCTTGTAGGACTATCAAAGCTAGATGACCTTGAACATCAGAGCCAGAGGCAGAGATGCTAATTTGGGCTGTTTTCTCCTGTCTTTCCCCAATGACTTTTGTGTGTATTTGACTTTCACAATTTATTGTATCTTCCACAGTAACTATTTGGGAGGCACAGAGCTCAGTGTAATATCTCCTCCTTCTTGTCCCAGTTTCTTCATCTGTAAACAGATCTCCATCATTCCCTTTCATCATGAATATTATGAAATAAAACGTATAGCTCATACATCCAAATCCTTCCTCATACCCTCACACTAAGGTCCCCAAGTCCTTAGCAGGTCACTCAAGGTCTTGACCATCTCATCCTGACAATGTCTGTACATAACAGCTCCAACGGCTCCTGTTCATCAGCACTAAGCGCCTGCCTCTTCTGTGTAGTCATGTCTCTGTATACAGGTTGTGAAGCTCCAGTCTTGGATTATCCCTTCCCTCTGCTTGGCAGGCCCTTCTTCAGTTAACATGCTCTTTATCTTCCCAAGGCCTGATTAAAATTGGCCTCTCCCCCTATCCAAGGGCTGTCCAGAAAGTATCCAGCCATTGTTAATATAATGAGAACAGCTACATGGCTGGACACTTTCCGGACAGCCCTGGGATTCCTTATAGCTCTTCTCAGTATAATAAATCTTGTACATCTCTCATCACTGCCCTCCAGGTGATCTAATTGATCATCTGTTCCACTCTCTCTTCCATCAAGCTGTGACCCCTTTGAGGAAAGGAACCATACCATTCATATTTATATCCCAATGCTCAATATGGTGCTTTGCACATAGTAGTATTCGGTGTTTCTGGAATTAAAGTCCAGTATCTACCAAATTCATAAATTAAAACTCTTCTAAAAATTCAAAGTAGGAAATAAATACTGTTTATGTCAGCTCTTATTAATAAATCAGCCAAAAATAATGTTTAAAATGGAGTTTGTTCCTTATTTAAATCCCAAAGCAGCTCAATAAATTTTATATGATCCCCATTTTACAGATGAACAAAGAGGCACAGAGAAGTTAAGTAACTTGAGCAAAGCCACACAGTGAGAGGAGTCCTTCTAACCTCAAAGGTCATACTTTTCCTGCTGTGTTAAAGGTCCTGATAGTCCACCAAACAAATGATTCACAAGAAGTGAATCAGGGTTGGTTAATTGGAGAGAAAAGGGTCAGAGCAGGAATAAGGGTGGCGGGTCCCCACAAGCACCTGCATGGAAGGGGCCTAAGCGTTAGGGTGTTCGGCACTGACTTGAAGGGTGGTCTGGCTCGAAGCAGGTCAGGAGCGAGAATTCTGATTTCCACACTGGAGCTGCTTTGGAAAAGCCTTCTCCCTGGGGCCTTATGGGATCCTCCAAGGAAGGATCCCAATCATTTAATTATGACTCCCCATGTGGAAATCTCAGAAATAAAATTCAAAGGGCTTCTCTTTTATCTCCAACCTTCTCTCATTGTTTTTGTGACGAAGGCACACAGCCCTTACCGGTGCATGGTCATTAGTCCAGTCTGCCATAAATTCT
Source organism: Indri indri (assembly GCA_004363605.1). Taxonomy (NCBI): domain Eukaryota; kingdom Metazoa; phylum Chordata; class Mammalia; order Primates; family Indriidae; genus Indri; species Indri indri. Next base: position 20,679 of record RJWJ010004879.1, read on the forward strand.
GATACGGCAAAAGTCTGAAAGCAGCTATATTTGTTAAATTTTATTGTGATTAAATGAAGCAACATGCTTTATTATTGACTAAAGCATATATTAAAGCACTAGTAAAACAATAAAAAAGCATGGATTCAAAGTAAAGCTCTATTTCTTTGTATATAAGCTAGAAAACTTACTACCCAAACATGTTTCCTATTATTTTTAATTTGTTTATTTCATTCTTATTATGAAATATTTTAGGCACATGGAAAATATAATGAATAATATGGTCAACACTCAGCTTAATGAAATTATGTATTTGCTTCCTATGCCATAAAATAATATAGAGATTGATCTCCATTTCCACAGCACAAACAAATAGAAACATTTATGCAGATGGGACAGAGGAAAAATATAATCTGAGCAAAAGAACAAAACACAAGTGTGTCCTGCTAATGGGAGGAGAGAAGTATGGACATTTAAACACATTTTCCTCCTTCCTTGGTTCATCCAAAACCCATTATGAACATTTACTCATGCCAAAAATAATTAATTTTTTTGTTGTCTCTTCATCTCTGAGACAGTCCTAATTCATGGTTCGAATTGCCCCTTGAACTCTAAGTAGGTATGGAATATGTAAATCAGCATTCGGCCCTCTGAACCTTCCAACCATCTCCTCTTCTAACCCAAACTTTCTTCTTGCTGAATGAGATAGCACTGGTCTCAGGATTTTAAGTGAAGTTTCACTGAGAGACTTGTACAATGGCACGGGGTTCATTGTGGGAAAGGCTGGCTGACCACCCAGGCAGGACCCCAGGGCTGGCTCTGTCTGCCTTACCAACCCCCTTGAATTGTCAACACACTGGACATGAGTTCAACCCTCACGTGAGACAGGTTTACAAGGTTTCCGGATACACCAAACTGCCCATTGATTAATTTACCAAGAGAAATGTAACTGTCACATGGCCCATAACACATCAACGTGATACACACATTTTCAGAAACCAGCACACAATCAAAAGGTTCCTTAGCGAACATGGGAGAGTTAGGACCAAAGTTTCTAATGGTCAAGACCATCCATGCACCCCATTAGTACGAAGAGATTTGTTAATGAGAACATGATGTTCAAAGGCCAATGGCCAAGACTCCGTGTCCTGGGGACAGCGCTTCACCGTTTCAATCTACAGCACTCTGCTGTGGGCTTCCTGCCCGCCCGGCCTCCCTGGGACAGACGTGCTGCCTTTATGTGTGTGAAAGTATTTAGTTGGATCACAGTGATGTCTTGCTAGCCTGGGAGTCATTCCTGCTCCTTTGCATGACCTTGTACATCTACACTCCATTCCATTAACTGCTGATCTTTAAATGTAACCCTTAGAGAACAATGTTATTTCCTTTATTTCACAGTCCTTAGGAAGGTACCTCACTGTGGCTATAAGAAGATACATCCTTTGACTCATTAGCTTTATAGAAGTTGACATCACTTCTGTGATTCGAAGCCAGACGCCCCCATGTCCATGTAAAACACGCTCTGGGGTTAGAAATCAGCCCCCTAAATGCTTGTTATACCACGTCGCCAAGTAAGTGGCTGGCGGTTCCCTTCCTACAGGCCTGTAGGTGCCACCACTTTATAGGACCGAATCCCGGGGTGGGAAATAGAACTTTCCTGCCGACACGTGAGGCTTCAAGGCCCAGCCACCCTCTTCCATTACAACCTTCTGTTAGAGGAGCTGTTTTAGAAAATGTGTCCAAGAAGTTAAAAAAAAAGGTCAGCTTATAAACAGCAATATTATCTTTTTCATTTCCATTAGTTCATGAATGTGGGAGAAAAGCTTGGCTAAGTACAAGAGGAATACAGGAAAGAAAAGAATTTAGAAAGATGAGTTGAAATGTTACCTTAGAAGTTACTCAAACGCAGAGTGATCACATCTAGGGTGTTGGACCAAAAGTGCTCAGAACAGTATCTGGGCCTCCCCAAGCACATGACACACACTTATAAATGGAAAAAGAAGGTGAAAATGTAGATTTGTGCTTGAATTGGCAGCTTCTCCTCAGGGCAATTTTTTCAAAAAATACTGCATATCTCAGTCAATCCAGCTAATTGTCCCTGCTGCCTGGAATCCTAGACACGCTTCTTCCCTGTTCCCTGCCATAAGCCCAGGAAACACTGTTGCAGTAGTAGTTTCAGGTTGCATAAATGCAGCCCCTCCAAAGTTTTTTCTCCTCACAGATTTCCCAGAACATGTAGTTTTTGAGTAGGATGTCCTAGAAAACCTTGCCAGTAATAAACCTTAAACATATATGTTCTTCTTCAAGAGCACATAAAGTGTCCCTATATATTCTAACTTCATCAACAGGTTTCTTTGTGGTATGCAAATAGGGAGCTGAGAAGCCTCATCATCTTGTTACTGCATTTACAAAAAACCGCACTCGTTCCGTTAAGTGCATTCAGACAAGTGCTAACATCAACAGATGTTTCATTTGTTAGATACATTCGTGCTACCATGTGTATACATGGCAGTAGCTGTTGTAATTTGAGTAATGATTTGTGTGAATTATGTAGCTATTGTCATTTAGGATAAAATTTGTCTAAATCATATGGCTGTTGTCATTTGATCTCTACCTTGTGTGATTTTTGTAGCTATTACATTTGGACTCCCAAGGCAGGGGTCCCCAACCTATGGAGAGTTGTACAATTATTTCATTACATATTACAATGTAATAACAATAGGAATAAAGTGCACACTAAATGTAATGCGTTTGAATCATCCCCAGACCAGCCCCACCTCCCCGGTCTGTGGAAAAATTGTCTTCCATGAAAACGGTCCTTGATGCCAAAAAGGTTGGGAAATCTTAAGGGATTTCTGGTGGAATAGTGGGGAGCCACGGTGGGGATATGGTTGGGGCTATATATAAAACAAAACTAATCGTGGGTTGAAAATTGCTGAAGCTCTAAAACCTCTATGAATGGTATGCAGAGGTGTGTTTTGTACTATACTGTCTGCTTTTGAGTATGTTTTAAATTGCCCATAATAAAAAGTTTTTGTTTTTGTATTTCAATGCACTGTGGCCAATAATCAGGATTTACCCCAGGAAGACGGAGAGAACATATCTCAGGGAGATTTCTTTGTAAAACACTGTAGGGTGTGCTATGTAAAATTCTGTCTTCTGTTTGTCAAAAATAGAAATTTCTTACAGTGCTTTTATCTGAGGGGAGTTTGGTTTTTGGAGGGTTTGAGGACTAGGACCTGGGGACAGCTGACATAGGGGTTCATGTGAATACCCCTGTGCATTTGAGATCAGAGGCACCTAAAGAATCCATGCAACACAATAAAAGGTTTGTAAACATATCAGAACCAGGGAAAACGTATATGTAATGGGGAGATTAAGACGGGGAGAGATACATGCCGGTACTTTAGGGCAGCTTTTATTATTATGAAACAGCCACTGACACCTGAACCAAGAAACCGTTTCTGTGGTTAACTGCCCAGTGAGTGGCGCCTCTGCCTTGTGGGTGGCCTACTTCTCAACACCACTAACCTCTGGGCCTTAACATTTGTGAACATGATATAACTGTGTTTCTGTGCAAACAAACAATACTTAGAAAAGCCACTTTGTGTCTGCTTTAATTTCAGGACAGGATTCCATGGCTCTGCAATTTGCATGACATTTTACTAAGGTAAGAGACCTTCGGGCCTTGGCATGCCTAGGCATAAGTCAGTGAGTGAAGACAACCCATCAGAAAGTACAGAAAAAAGTAAATAAATACACTCTTGAAATCACAACTAACTGATGATAAAGGATCCCATAAATCGAATTCAATGAACAATGACTCCAGCCAGTCACAGGCAGCATGTAGTTTAGCCGGACTCCAGAGACAAACCTTCTAGATAGCTCCATGATTACTAGCTAGGAATTTTGATGAGCCACTTGGTTCCCGTAAGCCTGTTTCTTCATCAGTAAAAATGTAGTGTCTGCTTACAGATTGTTGTGAGGAATAACTGAGATGGTGTGTGGGTAACACTTAGAATGGTATCTAACGCATAGTAGGTGCTCAAACAATGTTCACTGATGCCACCTCTGTTATTGCCTGTCTTAGGCACCACTTTTTCTTCCCCTTGCTTCAAGCTGTGGCCTGCAAGGAACACCTGAGGTCGTCTGTGAGTCAGCAGATAATTAGCCACCAACACTGGAGTCCCGCATGGCCCAGCTCTGTGGCAGGCCTCTGAGCAGACATGGTCACCTACATTACCGGCCTGCCCCCACTGGTTGGGACATGAAGGAGGATGAGGAAAAGCCAGGAGGTTGGGAATGGGTTACAAATCTTGCTTCCTAAGATAATGTCATATTTTATCAGCCTAAAACCATCTGGGCCCTATGAAGTTAGCATATACTTAGTACTACAAATTCAGTTTGCCTTTTGCACACCCCATTGACATGGCTGGCAGCCCCACTGTGTTGGCTTAGGGCTTTGACTTAAGGGGTTCAGGGTTTCAGAACTCCTGCCCACCGCGTCCCCAACATAAACAGACTCACTGACCTGAGATGGAAGCAGCAGTGAGGACCCTCCAGAGCGCACGGATCGGACCTCCAGGCCCAGAACAAACACGCTCTTGCCACGGCCCTCAGGAGGAGCCGGAGCTCAGTACGGAAGTTTGTTTCCGAGGAAACACTCCAGCACGGGGTCTCCAGTCCAACCTGGCCCTGAAGTCAGAGGGAGGCCCCTCACGTCAGCCCCCCACGTCTTTACGGTGGCCCCCTCTGACCAGCGTTGTTAGGAGGGGATCTGTTTCCTCCTGTCTTTGCCCACAATGACTGTCGTCAAGCTCTGAAATATTTATCAGTGCAATGCGTGAGAAGTGATCATTTAATTACATCCCCATGGTTCCCAGTGGGGCTGAGCACCTTTTCCTGTGTTTATTGCCCATTTGGATGTCGTATTCTGTCAGTTGTCCATTGCTGTCCTTCGTCCACTTTTTGGTTATATTGTTTGTCTTTTTTCTGAGTCATTTGAAAGAGCAGAACTGCTTTTTTTTTTTTTAACTTCTTCCCTGTATAAACTAGAATTTTATTTTGACAATGACTTTTTTCTTCTTTCCGCAGTTAAGTCTGTTTCTGCCCAACTTGACTATAAACTTCTTGTGAGTGGATATATTATTGTTGCTTTATTAGCATTTTTATGTTTGCTAATACCATTTATTGGCTGCAAAAACGGGGCCTTCAGAACCCTCATTTCTGAAGAGAACTTTCTACTAGATACCCAAGCCAGCATTTGCACCCCCCCTCTTGGCTGGAGTCAAGAGGTCCCATCCTGGCCCAGGATGACTGCCTCCCCCACACAGCGGCTGGGTGGAAGCCGGGGCTCCCTTGCTGGTGCTGTGTCCTGCTGTCTCTGTTTCTGGCTCAGTTTTTTCCTTAGTGCGTCCCTGGAAACTTCTCACATCCTGCTCACCTTGCCCTCACAGACACTGATGCTCCCTCCCCTCCCGCTGTCTCCAGCTCTGAACTGGCAGCTCCCCCCAGACGTTCCCACCACATTGTAGAGTAGGAGCTGGAGGAGCCAGTTGTAGAATGCAAATCACTGAACCTGCAGAGGACCGAGCCAAGCTGTTGGCAAGGCGCAGGTGCATGCCGGTGGCCCGTGTGCACACACTGAGGCTCGGCCACATCCCCCACCCACAGGAGCAGAAGCGACACTTACTGAGCACTTCTGTATACCAGGCGTCTGGATCGAGTTTTTCCATACGACAGCTCTACGGGCAGGTACCCCGAGTAGCCCTGCTTACCAGATGATAAAGTTGATGCCCAGGGAGGTGAACACCTTTGCCCGAGATTGCTCAGTTCGCAAGTGGAAGATCTTTAACTCACAGCCAGGACTGCCTGATGCTTAACCAGCATCTTCTAACAGCTGCCGCCGGCAGAGAAGAAGGGGTGGAGTCCTCCCCCTCGAATCGATACCAGTTATTTTAAATGTCTTCGTTCTTTAGCCTCCCTTTTTTTCCTTTTTAAACAGAGACGTAACCTCAGGACAGTGTGTGGTTCTAGCCTGTTCAGCCCTGAAGAAAATGTACAGAGACATCTTAATACGAGGAAAAGATGGTGCAGCTCTGAAGAGGGAGCAGTGGGGAGAGGAAGAGAAGCCAGGTGACGTGCAGCTCTTCGTGGTCTACCTCAGCGGGTCATTCGAGGTCATCTCTGGACGCTTACTCCAAAGAAAAGGACATTTTATGCCCCCTGCGTTACTGCAGTCCCAGTTTGAGACTCTGGAGCCCCCAGCAGCTCCAGAAAACTTTATCCAAGTAAGCGTGGACAAAAATCTTCCCGAGATAATTGCTACAATTATGGAAACTCTAAAAATGAAATGAGAATCGTTTCGTAGCAATGATCTGGACAGAATTAGGCATAAATCTCTATCCCGTCCCAAACATTGTTCGAGTCTCCTGGCCTTTGCTATATTCTAAATTCTTAGGGTGAACAAACCACGATGGGTCAAGACAGACTTGTGTGGATGCATTTTTAGGAATCACGTGCTGGCACATCCAGAGAAGAGGAGAGGGAACTTCAAAAGTCAAGTTGAAATTGACGTTTAAATTCATCTGTGACCCCATCAAATGATCAGAGGAAATTCTGTAATCAATGACGGAAATCATGTTTAGAACATTCTTGCTCATGCCTGTATCTGTACAAATAAATGAAACTTGGCGATCCTTGGCATCCCCTGGAAGTTGGTCTCAGGAGCAGAAACCTGCACAAAACCAGCCTCCCACCAGCAAGTCTCTTCACACTGTGCACCTCCTAATCCTCCCGCTGTCCTGGAGCTGTGGTTCCGAGCAGCGGCTCCTACGCTAAGGTCCCAAAAGGGAGTAATGGGAGAACGAGCAAACTGTCCAGTTCCTCAAACAGCCCAATGCAAATATATTCACCAGCAGCAATACCAAGTTTCCTGCCTTTTGGCTAAAATTATGTCAACTCAAAGTGGGAACTCTGTCTCTGCTGAGCACTTGGGGGATAGATATAATTTAAACACAGAAAAGTTAAAAATTCCTATGTGAAAGGTAGAGTTTGGTCAACAAAATTTGATATGATAATCAAAGGACTCATTTTGGTAGAATGAAGATTGAAAACAATTATTTTAGAGTAAAAAATGGGTTTTCCAAGTAGGGGAGCTATCAAAATAGGTCATTTTAGAAGGTCCTACTCTGAAGTGTCTGTGAATTTGCCGAGATCAGTGCTGCAGAGAGACCCCGGCGGTCAGCCCCAAGAGCGGCAGCGCTGCTGAGAACACACAGGTGTGTGATTTCAGGTTCAGGGATCTCAGGCACAGACCCGAAAGGCTGCCCCCTACCTTTCTCTGTCACTCTGCCGTCCGTGGCATGGGGAGAGTCGGTTTTGTGCAAGCGTCTTCAGTTCTCTGCGGCACCAGCCGAGCTCCCTTTCAGCAGCGAGAGCAGCGGCAGGCTCTGTCCCCAGGCAGACACCCGGTCTCTCCACAACCGAGTCACTTCGTGTTGTTGTGTCTCCCTTTCCTTCTGTTTAAGGCAAGTGTCCATTTTCCATTTAAAGTAGTGACATAACAGTTTCTGTAAAACTAAATATATTTAAATAAAATGGGTCATTTCAAGGTAAATAGATAAAAAGTACAGGATTCGTGGATATACAAAATCGCGAAGGCGGAACTCGAGCGAATGAAGTGTGGACTTGCTGAGCCAGCCTCGCCCGCATTTTACAGAGGCACCTGGGGTCCAGGAAGACCCCCGTGAGACGAGGCTAGTGCCTGCCTGCCCGCCTGTGGAAAAGCCGTCAGTGACGGACGCTGGGCAGGTGAAGAAAGAGCAGCAGCTCTGCTATGGCCAAGACGTGAAACGAAACCTTCCAACGGGCGGGAACACGCCAGTGGCACGGCAGCAGCTGGGCTGGGCGACGAGGCGGGGAGGTTAGAGGTGCTGGGCAGCTCGCCAGGGCACCCGCCGTGCAGGCCGAAATCTGGCCAACGTGGGCCTGGTTTGAGCCCTTCCCCACACCGGACTCAGGAAGACACTATCCCTGTGTCCCAACCAGGGCCACAGGACCTGGCCACCCTGCAGGCGCACCGCTTAGCTCTGGCCAGAGAGTGAGTTTTAGGACCACTTACCTGTGTTTCCTTTACCAAGGGCTTGCCATCTTTGACTCGGGAACTGCAAACAGAGTGTGTGCTAGTGGAATGAAAGGGCCCTTGTGGGTGGATGGCCTTTGCCTAAGAAAATGTGGAACCTGGGCTTTTCCTCTCTGCCAAGCTGCGGGGAGTACCTCCCGCCTGGCTTCGGTTAACGTCAACCCTCATGTGCAGGGTCCAGGCCCTTGAAGTTGTCCAATGAGCATACTCCACCTGGGTGAGAGTCCAGCCAATGTAGGAATCAGTAACCCATTTGCACTAGTGAGTCTGGACCGGGAACTGCGATGGGCACCCTGCAGGGTCAGAGGGCATGGGTCAGAGGGCGTGTAGCACAAAGCCCTGGCCTCAAATGGCTCCCATCGCGGTGAAAGATGAGGCTTCTCGCATTCTCTGGCACAGGCTACAGCCCTCCTAAGACAGAAAGGATATGACAAGGCCTGGAAAAGGGGCGTTTAGACCTGCTGAAAGACAAGCATCCCAGGCGATAGCACCCCTTCCCCCAGCTCCCCTCCCATGTGGGTGCCAAGCACATTCCTTGACAAAAGGCTGGAACTGGAGCATGGCAGCTTCTCCACAGCTGGACTGCCATGCTGGGCCTCAGCCTTCTGCTGGGACAACAGAAAATGGAAAAACAGAGGAAGGCAGTTTCTCAACCTCAACTGCGTGTTGGAATCTCCTGAGGCACTTGAAACACAGAGGCCTTGCTGCCTCCTCCGAGCCTACTGAAGCGGCGTGTGTAGTAAGGGGCCCAGATGTCAGGCCTAAAATCTCCACAGCTGACTTGATGTGCAGCCAGGGGTAGGAAGCCCAGGGCACCGTCTGGCAAGCAGGACCCTGTTTGGATACCCAGTTTGTGCTGAGCCCACCCAGAGGGCAGCCACAGGGAGACTTGTGACAATGAAGTTCAGGGCTGGATTGGTTCTGACCGAGCAAGGACCCACTGGACAACTCCCAGAGGGCCACAGATGACGTGCAATCTCTGAAGTGGCGCTTTGGGCGGCGACAGGTTGCAGAGTACCCGACCTCCCACCCACCCATGTAGAATGTCTGATTTATTTGGCTGGGATCACAGGGGGAGTGGACCAAAGAAAGGGGTGGGGTGAATTCCCTTTCTGGTTGAGGACACTGATTTACATGGCCTCGGGCATAGCAGACCACAGGGGAAGCTGGTTTTGCTAAAATGGTCTGTCCAGAGGAAAAGGATAATCTCTTTAATGCCACTGTATTAGTAATAAAGCTGGGGCCTTCCCCTCCCAAGTGTTCCTGTTGGTTTAGCAGGGGAAAGAGGTCAGTGAGGCCTTCAAGTGAAGTGGATGCAGAGACAAGGGGAAACGGTGGGGAGCCGACGGTCAAGGCTACCAGCTGATGAATAAACAAAATGTGGCATATCCTTACGGTGGAATACCATTCAGCCATAAAAAGTGCCGACATACGCTACAACGTGGTGAACCTTGAAAACACGCTGAGTGAAAGAAGCCAGACCCAAAGGCCACATACTGTGTGATTTCATTTGAAAGGTCCACCGGCAAATCCTGAGACAGGAAGTAGATGAGAGGGTTGCCAGGGGATGGGGGAAGGTGGCAATTGGGACTGGCTGCTCATAGGTATACAATTCCTTTTTGGGGTGATGGAAATGTTCTGGAATTACTAACAGTGATGTTTGCACAGCACAGTGAAATATACTAATCAATGAAGTATTCTTTAAAATGATGAATTTTATGGTATGGAAATCATCACAATGAAAAAAAGCAAGTCAATCCAGCAAATGCACCACAGTGTGTGAGGAGGGGCATAACCCAGAGCGGGCGCCTCCCCACCACCCCACGTGGGAAAGTCTCCGTGAGGGAGGCAGCAGGCCTGAATCCAGGTCCCAAATACCTCTTACACCTAAGAACGATTCCTGTGTGTAAAGATAAATACTCTCTAACAACACGGCCCCTGAGAGCAAGCCGGCTACTGCGTCTTCATTCAACCAGCGTGGCACTGATCTGTTCCCATGCTGGAGGGCGTAAGGCTGTGTGGGATTTATTGAGATGTGGCCTGTGTTCGATGGTCGTTCCAGGTTTGAGGACACATTTGTCTGTAATTTTTATTTTATCGGCTGCCTTAGAAGATAACAAAGATGCAGTTTAGCCCCTTGGAGGCTGTAATGGTAAGTTGGAAGCAAAACCTGACACCATGTGTGGTGGAAACGAAACCTCCCGTATTGGCTCATTCCGTGGCCCTGTGGGTGCTGTGCTGGCTGGAGAAAGAGAATGAAGACAGAAGCTTGTCCTCCATGAGTGGGGCTCTGCACAGGCAAACAGATGGCTCCAAGACAGTGGGACATCTGGAAAACTTCAGCATCTCCGTGTTACAGGTCAACTGCTCCCAGCCCTCCAGAGGCCAACAAAGTCAGTGGTTCCCAGTGAGGAAGGCACTTCCTCCAAGGGCAGTTTTAGAAATGTATAGGGATGTTTTTAGTGGTCACAACGATGGATGGCAATGAATGGAGGTGTGGGTACTAGCATTTAGTGGGCAAGGGCCAAGGATGCTAGACTTCATGCAATACATGACAGTTCTTCAGAAAAAAGAATTGGTTTTCAAGCCAGGCAAGGTGATGCGTGCCTGTAGTCCCAGCTACAGAGGAGGATTGCCTGAGACCAGGAGTTTAAGGCCAGCCTGGGAAATGTAGTGAGACCCCATCTATTAAAAAAGTAAAATAAAATAAAATACATAAATGTTTTTTTCAAATATCGTCCTGCTGGACATTCATGTAGGACCAAATGAAAAACCTGTTTATAATTATAGGCGTGCAGAATCCATTTTATACATAAAAATAATTTTTGCAACTTTAATATACATTGAAATTTCCAAGAATGCAATAACCTTGTAAATAAAGGGATACAATTTTATTCCATTTTAACTTTACCGAGAGTTGTTTACCATTTCAGAAAATCATGGTGTATTTGTCCCCAACACACCATACCTACGTCCACCTGCATTTTTAATTCTTTCACAGGGATCTGCTGAGGGGCACGAGCCTACAGTTACTCCACTGGGTTCATCCAGTGTCGTCGTGCCCAAGCAGTACATATTGACAAACACAGTTCGTTAATAAAGTTGCTTTCCTTTTATGTCCCCTTTATATTAGAGTTAAGGCATCATATTTATTAATTGCCTAGGTAAGTTTTATTAGCGATTAATTTTATTGTGAGATGGTAAAGGGGGCATTAGAAAATAGTCGTTAATAAGGAGGTGTTGAGTATAGTGTGTTGAGAAGCACAGTTGACCTTCCCAAATGCCACCTCCCCGGGAGGCGGAGGTGTGAGCCAGTGCTGCCCTCTGGTGGCCAGGGGTGGGGGGACACAGCAGCAAGCACAAACAGCCCTCCAGCAGCCAAGGGTTCCAGCATGTCCCTGGGGGCAGTGGAAGGCTGCTCCCCACCCAGCCCTGACGTCACCCCTGCATAGCCCTTCTGACCTGGGAAGAAGTGCTGGATGGTTTGCAGAGGCTCAGATGGGATGAAAATAAAATATTTCCCCAAACCTGCAAATACCACTCACCATCCCCACTGGCAGGACTCTCCACCACTCCCCAGTCTCTCTCTACTCACACCACTGGAGGAATTCCATATTAAATATTTTCCTCTCCTGTCAAATGGGGATAAGATTGTGAGAAATAAGATAATACATGCAAAATGCTGAGACCAAAGCCTGATATAAATCCTGGATCTTTTTATACTTGTCATTGGGAGCCTAAGGGAGTGTGGCTGTAGGAAAAAATTCCCTCTGCTTTTCTGGTTGTGGGGGAGCTTGCGAACCCATTCTAACTATGTGAATCTTGAGTCTTTTGGCTCTAATCTCTCTTCCTTCCTAACCCCTGCCAGGGTCTCCTCCCACCCCTTCCCCCAGCCCTTGGTCAGTTTAAGTCAGACAGGGTCAGGGATGGGCCCCTGAAGTGTGGGATGACCCAGCAATCTGCTGAGCAGCCAGCTCTGGAAACAAGACCCAGAAAAGCCTGGGCTCAAGGTATAGCACTGCTACAAATTCGCTGGGTGACCGTAGGCAAGACAACCTTAAGGGATGTCACTAGGTGCCTCCGATGTGCAGTGCTCACATCCTGTGCCTCTCTACGGACTGACGAGCAGAGTTTCAGTGGATGGGAGCGCAAGAGCCAGGAGGAAACTAAAATAGGCTTACTTTAAAGATAACCATGAACCAGGGATTTTAATTTTCTGAAACTAATATGCAAGTTTATTCTCCCCTCACTCAATAGCAAATCTGTATATTCAAAATGATCGAAATTGGGTATTAACTGTATCATGGGCATTATGAATGCCTAGCTGTTACCAAGGAAGTAGGCTTTGATTAGACATCCAGCCTATAAGCCATGTTGAGCATCCACGTGGGAGTTGTTTCAGTCCAGCTTCATAGAATCTCAGGTGTAAAACGTAAGCTGGTGCCAATTGCCTGATCTTCAATCCCTCCAGCGGAGCTTCCCCCTAGCAACCTATTTTGGATGCTGTGGAAACTGAACTCCACTTTGTGGGAGGTTGGGGGATCCCAGACCTGATGTTGACCCAATCGGATGATGCTAGGGGAAATGTCCCCAAACCTTGACAGTCCATGGCAGGACTTGCAAACTTAAATGCCCAAAGGGTGTGACAAAAACCAACACTGATGGGATATGGGAGACTGTGAAGATGGTGACAAAATGAAATATGCATGCCACATCTAAATAGGGCAGCCTCTCCACAGCTCCAGATGATGCAGGGACACAACCTGCGTTGAACAACTGGGTTTAGTGCTTGACATATGAGGGAGAACACACACCTTCAACAACTGTGGAGGAATCTCCTAAGATGTTAAAAAGGATTTAAGAGGATCTGGATGCATGTTAGGCGATTTGGGAGGGTTCAAGGAAGCAGGGCTCCCTCTGAATGCATGCTGTCAGGAAATGGGAGATGACTGGTTATCTTAATAAAGGTGAGAAGAATGAAGTGAGGCTAAAGCTATAACTGGTAAAGGACATTAGCCAAGACAGGGAGACGTCTGGTCATTTTTGTGGTTTGGACAATGTTTGTGTTTTTCTGTGTTCAGACATGACTACAGAACAGTCCCTTTCTTGACCCATCATGGTCACAGAACAGTCTTGCAGTGATGTGGCTGTCCTGTGAAGTTATGTTCAGTAGGACATGGAGGCCTAGCTTTTAAAACCAGTTTACCTCCTGGATGACAGGTTTTCTTTTAGAAATCATTTTCACTAAGGTTTTTTAGGCCTTGACTTGAAATAGTTGGGGACACATTTATCTTTAGAATGACAAGCAAACAATTCAAATGAGAGGGTTTAGTTTGATGTCCCTTCTCAAGAAATGAGAATTTGGTTGGTTTTCTACCTAAGGGCCAGGTTGCAGTAGTTGATTATACCCCAAGATTAGGGTTGAGTAACATGGAGGAGTAGATTAATGTCTCAGGACATATACCACTTCCCCTTCTGTAGCTAGGGCTCTCTCTATAAGCTATGTGAACTGGTAGACCTTAAGAAGTTGTCCCATCTTACCCATTTGTCCAAGGAGTAACCAGGGGCCGTGTAAAAATGTTTGTCCATTTTAACATGTATCAGCATTTTTTGTTGCTGAATAATACTCCATTGTATGAATATATATCACATTTTTAAAATCCATTCATCAGTTCATGGATATATGAGTTGTTTCCACTTTTTGGCTTTTAAGAATGCTGCTATGAACATTCATGTGCAAGTTTTTGGGGGGCACTTTAACATTTTCATTATTCTTAGGTATATATCAATACACCCCAAACAGTGGAATTGCTGGGTCTAACACTAACTCGGCAGAAACTGCCGAACCGTTTTCCAAGTGGCTTGGACCATTTTACATTGCCCCCAGCAATGTCAGAAGGTTCCAGTTTCTCCACATTCTCACCAACACGTGTTCTTGGTCTGTCTCCACCATTACAGCCATGCTAGGGAGTGTGAAGTGGTATCTCCTTCAGGTTTTATTTGCATTTCCCTAGCCATGGACAGCATTTTTTTCATATGCTTATTGGCAATTTGTTCATCTTCTGTGGAGAAATGTTTATTCAAATCCTTGGTCAATTTTTTGAGTTATCTTTTTTTTTTTTTTTGAGACAGAGTCTCACTCTCTTACCTGGGGCGAGTGCCGTGGCGTCAGCCTAGCTCACAGCAACCTCAAACTCCTGGGCTCAAGCAATCCTACTGTCTCGGCCTCCCGAGTAGCTGGGACTACAGGCATGCGCCACCATGCCCGGCTAATTTTTTCTATATATATTCTTAGCTGTCCAATTAATTTCTTTCTATTTTTGGTAGAGACGGGGTCTCGCTCTTGCTCAGGCTGGTCTCAAACTCCTGAGCTCAGAACGATCCGCCCGCCTCAGCCTCCCAGAGTGCTAGGATTACAGGCGTGAGCCACCGCGCCCGGCTGAGTTATCTTTTTATTGTTAAGTTGTAAAAGTTCTTTATCAGATATGACTTCCAAGTATTGTCTCCCGTTCTGTGGTTTGGATGGTCTTTCCACTTTCTTGATCATCTCCTTTGAGACACAAGTTTTTAAGTTCCATGAAGTCCAATTTACCTATTTCTCAGTGGTTGCTTGTGCTTTTGGTGTCGTATCTGAGACACCACTGCCTAATATAAGGTCACAAAAATTTACACCTATGTTTTCTTCTAAAAGTTTTATAGCTTCAGCTTTCACATTTATTTCTTGGATCTCCTCTGAGTTAGTTTTTGAGTAAGAATATGCATTTTAACAAGATCCCAGGTGATTTGTATGCACAATTGAAGTTTGGAAGCACTGCTTTAAATCCCTAATAAATTCCCATTTCCTTTAAATCAGTGGTTTTCAACCCTACCAGCATATTATAATCACTTTGGAAGCTTTTAAAACTTATGCTTGTGCCTCACCCAGAAACAACAATTCCACTTAGTCTGGGGTGGCCTTATTTTGTAATCTCTTTAGGTGATTCTAATGTGAAGCACGGGTTGAGAATTACCATCTCTTCACTGATTAACTTTCCACAGCCCTCAACTAATTCTTCAACTTCATGAGGATGTCCACAAAGCTATTATCACCATCCACTTGTCTCCCTGTTTAATCAATGTTTCTATGTCTTTCTCATTTGAAAAGAAATCTTTACCATCATTCACACACCCTTTCCACATGGATTTCACCCACATGCCTTTGTTAGGCTGGTTTGTACCCACTACTTGTTTAATTGTGATGCTGGGACTTCAACAGTGCCACATTAAGATTGGGATCAGTGTTCATGGTGCACATAGTCCATGAATATGAAGTAGGCTTAGCGTGTGGATATGACACAAATCATACCTTCATCAACACACTGGAAGATGGAAGTCATATTGGTTGGTAGTGTATGAGTGTGGGGTGGAATAGAAGCAAGAAGAGGAAATAGAGAACTTCAAGCATTCCAGAAAAATTGAAGATCTCAGGTTAGTCAAGAAGATGGTCTACAACCAACAACATTTTAACTCTAGTTATCATGTTCCCTTTAGGGCACTGTTTGTTCTAGGTCTTTCTGGTTTTTTTCCTTGAAGAGAGGGAAATGGATAAAACATTCCAGTCTTCCATTTGCAAATCCAGAACCACAGAACAAATTACAAATTGAACCTTCCACCATAAACAAAAATAACCCAAATGGATCAGTGACCTAAATATAGGAGCTAAAACCGTAAAACTCTTAGAAGAAAACATACAGGAAAATCTCCATGACCTCAGATTTAGTTATGTATTCTTAGCTATGACATCAAAAGCACAAGCAACAAGAGAAAAATAGAAAAGTTGGACTTAAATAAAATTAAACCTTTTGTGCAAAGGACATTACCAAGAAAGTGAAAAGACAACCCACAGTAAATGGTTCTGCAAATCATAAATCCTATAAGCATTTAATATCCAGAACATATAAAGAAATCCTACAATAACAAAACACAATTAAAACTGGAAAAAGGACTTGAATAGACATTTCTGCAAAGATATACAAATGGACAATAAACACATGAAAAGATGCTCCACATCATTAAGTCATTAGGGAAATGCAAATCAAAACCACAATGAGTTATCACTTTACACCTACCAGGACAGCCATAACTTAAAAAAAAAAAAAAAAAGTGGGAATTAAGGTTGGCAAGGATGTAGATAAACTGAGACTCACACACTACTGATGGGAATGTAAATGGTACAGCCACTGTAGAAAATATTTTTCACAACAGGCAAATGCTGTAAGTGCCCACCAACAGATGAACGAATAAAATGTGGCATGAACATACAATGGACATAAATTCAGCCATAACAACATGGATGGACTTTGAAAACATACCAAGTGAAAGCAGCCAGACACAAAAGGCCATATATGGTATCATTCCATTTACGTGAAATGTCCAGAATAGGTAAATCCATAAAGACAGAAAGTAGATTTAGTGGTTGCCAGAGGCTGAGGTGAGGGAGGAATAGAGAGTGAATACTTAAAGGCTACTGGGTTTCCTTTTGGGGTGATGAAAAGTTAAGTTCTGGATGATGGTGATAGTTGTACAACCCTGTGAATGTATGAATACCATTGAATTGTACCCTATAAAATGGTTACTATGGTAAATTTTACGTTATGTGTATTTCACCGTAATTTTTTTAAAACAAAGAAAACTATAGGCCTTCCCACAGGGATCAAGCCTATCTCACTAACCTCATTACCACACAGTGGAAGTAGACTAGAATACGTGCTTCCCCTGGGACAGACTGTTTTCCAAAGAAAAGTAGCTGTCAGTCAAGTATACTTAGTTCTTTCTACCATACTGACAAGCAGCTGAGTCACTACTTCTCTTAGAAAGGAGTGAGCAGTGGTGAAGAAATATGTGCCCCTCCAACATGTTTCTCCTTCTGGGATTACAGTGTATGGCAGATCAAGACGATCACAAATTATTTGACATTCTTCCCATCAAGCAGTAGGGCCTATGACTCCTCTTAAATTTGGGAAAGCTAAGACTCCTTGACCAATAACATGTGGGAGAAGTGACACTGGGCCACTTTGGGGCCCAGGAGTTAAAATACTGGTGGCTTTCATTTGTCTTGAAATACTTGCTCTTGAAACCCATCCACCATGCTGTAGGGAAGCACAAGCAGCCCTGTGGAAAGGAACTGAAACCCTGTGTGCACTCCCATATTAAAGCATGCACTAATTTAACAACTATGTGAACAAGCTCTCTTGAAAATAAATTCTCCAGATCCAGTCAACTTGCTCCAGCTGTATTCACCAAGCCCTGCCAAAATTGCTCACTCATGAATAAAATAAAGGATTTTGTTCTAAGCCACCAAACTGTGGAGTATTTGTTATGAAGCATTAGATAACCACAACACAGTGGAAATCCCTTCCTGTCTCTGGGAAGTAGAAGGATAGAGAATATGTGTGAGTAACTCTTTTAAGAATTCTAGTTTGAATGTACAAGTGACTACTGTATATCCCACTAAAGAATCAGGCTCCCTGCTCAGCTTTGGTCTTTTGAAGGAAACTATAGTAGAGCTCCTATACCTGCCTAACCCCGTTCTAAGCAAACTGAGGGTATGCTTCATCACTGTCCAGCTCTAGAGGAAATCTCAATCTTGTTCCATGGAATCTTACCCAAGCAAAAACATTGGAAGGGGAGTGCTTCTCCTCTATTTCAGAAACAGTTGACCACAAAGAACAGTTCAGATGGGCTGGACAGGTGTCACTTCTACTGATAAGAAAAGGAAAAGTTAAGGAAAATGATGACTAGAAAGACAAAGACACCCTCCCCTTCACACCTTAGCCCATGTAACAAAGGTATTGATATTAAAAAAAAAAAAAACAAAACCCACCCTATTCTAAGGAATCAAATGCTGGCAGTAACTCCTTATTCTCTGTACTTTTTGGTAGAAAACAATTACCCCATCAAGTCCCTTCTGCCCCCGCCCCATGCTATAGTATTTCCTATCTTCAAGAAAAACCAAAGGCAAACTTCTGTATCACCACCACCACATACACCCATGCCCCAAAGGTATTGTCCATTTCTGTGATTCTCTATACTTCAAAACTGTGCCTCCTGGTATCTCCTCAGTCCACTCTAACCATAATTTTACCCCACCACTCTAAACCCCGAGTCACAGTCATGAGGGTCAATTCCTTTACTAAATCTACAGAGTGAAAATTCAATCCACGATGAGTACTTGAAGCAGCAGCACATTTAACCTTTCTCCTCCTGATTAAGTGTCCTCACTTGCTTTCAGGATCCCTCTTGATTCTTACCTTATGACCTACCTGTTCATCTACTCTGCAGCTCCTCTACTTCCTTCACCATCTCCACTGGAAGAAATGTTCAATCAAGTACATCCAACTTGTATTAACAAGCCTTCCATGTCAACCCCCTGAGCCACCCCTACCTCATTGCCCACACCTCTCAAAGCTTATTCCCTGTACCGCTTTCCCCCTAGCTCAGCCACACTGGCCTTGTGCTCTACAAACATATTGAGAAAAACTTTTTATCTGAAAAATGCGAGGCCCTCTATCTAAATTATCAGGCCCAGAGAGGCATTTAAATTTGACAAAAGTCACATCTCACTCCTCTCCTCTTGAGCTAATATCTTAAAGGCACTTGTTATGTGGGCTCTAGGCTAACTGACCCCAAGAAGCATAAAATGCCATACACTGGACACCGTAACTCATACCCTGTAGTTCAACAATGTATAGCCTAACACTAATCAATGTTATTTCTGCAAACCAATGAAAATTCCTGTCAAACAATTTTGTATCAGCCCACTCCTTGTTCCCTTTTGCCTTTAAAAGCCTGCTTGCAAAGGACAAACGGAACACTCCCCAAGGCAACTTGAAGTGTATCCTGGGCAGCTGTCCTCGCTTTGGCTCAAGAAAACTCCTTAAATTATATTTTGTGCCTCAGCTTCTTCCTTTAGGTCAATAATGCTCAGAACACTTTTCAGGGCCTTTTCACTTATCCCTCTTCATGGAAAGTTGTTCACCCCTCCAGTTTCAAGTCTCTGTTCAAATGTCATGTTCTCAATGAGGTTAAGGCCTTCTCTGCCTACCCTGTATAAAATAAGAACATCCCCTTCCTGAACTAACCTCCTTACTACTCAGGAATTTTTCACCAAAGCACTTATCATTAGCTGGCAGGCCATCAACACATTTTACTATCTCCCTACAGTCAACTATGTAAGCCTCATGTGGACAGAACCTTGTTTTATTTACTGCTATACTTTGAGCAACCAGAAAAGAACTTGGCACTCAACAGATGTTCAACAAATGTTGACTTTCTGAAGCAATGGTTGCATGTGGGAAAAGACAGAGAAGTTGAGGAGGAACACTTGATGTTACTTAGGTAATTGCCAAGACAATTTCAGCGCAAGGAAAGGAAAGAAAAACAAAACAGAATGAAACGCTGTAAGGTGAACAGGAGAAAAAGAATGCAGCAATTGACAGTAAAGGCTAAATAATTCAGAGTTAATCAATCACTGGATTAGCAAAGCTTAGGAAGACTTCAGAACTGAGCCCAGAAAGAATGATAGGCTACATAAAGCCAAAGAAGACAGATAAAAACACCATATGCAACACCAGGGAAAGGGAAATTTACCAAGTATAGCTTTTCCCAAAGTGTGTTCACTGGATATAGCATTACCTTGAAGAAAAGTCCAGTAAAAGGGATGGAAAAGGCTGGATAAAACAACTTTAAATAGATTTGTTTACTGCAGGACATCTTGTTGACTTTAAGATGTTTAATGTTAATCTCTAAGAGAGGAAGTACAATATGCAGTATTTCCCTGCCTTAACCACACAACTTTTTGTTATACGTGTGTATATATATGTGCACACACAAACTAGATTCATTTTTGCCACTAACATATTGTTATCCATTCTGTTTTATCATGATTTGTCTATTACATTAACATAATAATAATGTCTCCCCAAACAAAATATCCCTTTCATTACTATATTTAAGCCAAGCCTGAAACCCAAGATTCTAAATACAAAGGCCAGCTGTCATTTATCTGATTGTTTAATATTTGCTACCCTTTGTTTAGGGTATCACAAATATTACACTTGGGAAATAAAACCTTGAAATGTTATTTTCACCACTTCATTTTTTATTCAATTTGTACTAAATAACACAACATGAGAACAATTTAAGCCTACAGTATTTTTAAGCATCTTTTTAGTACTTGTAAGAATTTTAAGTATTTTCAATCCCTTAACAAATATTTAGATCTAAGATAAACATATTGAAACAAACAACAAAAAAATCCTACCACTGCAGCAGCTTAAAGTACGTAGGAGATCACCCAGTCCAGTGCACCCTATAAGCCTCACCACCACATGTATGATAAAGAAATCAAGATGCCTCATTCAATGTCAAATAGTTAGGTACCAAAAACACAAGCAGAGCTCAGGTAACTTACCAGTGGGCTGTCTTTTTAACACACCACAATACAGTGTATGTGACATTTTAACAGGGGAAGCCTGAAAAATTAATAAAGAATAATCTAAAGTGTGATAAAATCTGGGTTAATTCAATTCCAACAGCCTTTAAAAGGTTAGAGAAAGTAAATTGAAGACATATTTTCCTTTCTACAAATGAGGCAAGACAAACCAAGTGTAAAAGCTAGAGATTTATTGTTATTTTGTGATTAATAAATCAAATTGGTTATGACACTATCCCACACTGTATATACCACCACTCATCAGTACAAAAGTTTTAAAACCAGACTGAGGCATAGGCAGAAAGAGCAAAGACACATGAATACCACCCTTAATAATCTCTAGTCATGCCTCCACCCTAACCTTTGTACATATTTTCCTCCTGGGAAAAGTGTCAGAACAGTGCATGGACTGGTGGGCAACCTGGCCTCTTGACCTTTTTTAATAGCAAGCAACTTGTAGAAGTAATGGAATTCAACTTGTATTTCCCTTGATTTTATTGGTCTGGACTCATTTTAGGTTACTTTGACATTTTAATTTCCTGTAACTGTACATGAGAGAATGACCTAAGAGAATACTGAACCAGAGTCAGTCGAATATATTACTGACCCTAAATTATGTTTTAATTGGTCCTAAAGGAATGTACCACCCCAACAGTTTGAGAGTTAGGCAGAACTTCTCTGGGGAGGGAAGAAAAAGGCTGCAGAACAGCCAAATGTACTCAACATTCTTAAAACAGCTTTTGTTTTTCACCCCTGACTGATACTTCTTTACTACACTATATGCACAGAAATCCTAACAGAATCTTAGTTGCCAGTATTATTCAAACTGGCCTAATCCAGGATAGATTCCACTGCCCCCCGCCCTTCCCCACTCTCTGAGGCTCTGAAAGCACAATATTTAACTATTTCTTAATAGAACTACCAAAACACTTCAGAAACAAGTGGCTCACAAATCATTTTAAATCCAAGTATTGCCTGTGCATGAGAAAACAGATAAACCCAAAAGATAGTTCTATTTTTATATGGCAATTAAAAATAACTGAAACATCAAGACACTTTCAGTGAAAGCAACATTTCAATTACAAATTGTAATGCCTGTTAAACTATCTATGGGAGAAGCTGAAAAGTCCTAGGCAAATGCACTTTTGGGTATACTACAGTGTTCCTTCAGTCTGCACAAAGATTAAGGTTAATTTACAGTCAATCTGTGAATGTCGAGACAATGTTACATTATGTTGTCTGTACAATTAAATGTCCTTAAAGAGATAACCAGAATCAGCTTTTCTACTATATTTTCAAAAAACCTGACTAACCGATACTTTTGCTGGGAGATGTTTATCAAAGATGCTGTAAGATTTTATACAATTAGAAAATACTCAACTCTGAGAGTATTTCTTTATCTTTACTTTTTTGGTTACAGGTGTTTTGCTCAGATAACCTATTGCAGTATGATTCTAGAAACGCAGTCCCAAATGTGCATACTCTATATTGTATACAAATAAAGCCAAAATTGTCAGTAGTATAAATCTTACAGCATTTTGTTTGCAAAAATACATGCCAAAGTCACAATAAGCAATATTGTACCACAAATTATAGAGCGCAAATGATTTGCTTTTTAATGCTTTTATTCTACATAAATTACTACCACAGGCTAATGTTTAAAAAGCAAATTGGACAGATGCAGGACAAAACCTGTTCACCCAAACTATAAAAGGTGATGTTTTTAAAAAATTACAATAAATGCAGAAGTGTTTGGTGCATGCAGTAGCCTTAAATGAAAAAGCATTGATTCCCATTGTTTCAGAAAAGAAAAACACAGAAAAATCCACACATCTTACTGTACTCCACCTTAAAATGCATCATACTGGGTTTGTTTATAACAGCACAGAATTCCAAGAGTCAAATGAAATAAGCAGGTATTTGAAAGTTTTAAGAGCCGTTATCAAAAATAAATTACATTTTTTCAAGATACAGAAATGCTGCTATGATGGCTGGGAGCCCAGTAACCTTTCAATAGCTGCGTTGATATCACCTCCTGTTGCTATTAACGCTTGCAAGTTTGCCTCACGGTTCAAAAATCCCATTGCACTGAGTTGTTCCAGTTGTTGCTGAAATCTGACTTCTGGGTTCTGTAGCTGTTAAAAAAAAATTAATCAGACTCTAAGTGAAACGAGTACATGTCACACCTAAGTAATTGTTCAAAAATTATTTTGCTCTTTTGTAACATATGCTGGTCTACTGAGCTTTAAAAGCACTGCCCCTCTCTTGAAACATATCCAACATATTTACAAGTCCATTAGCACTTTATTTTGTTATTTTAAATAGCCTAGTTTATACCTAAACAATCATGTCAAATGGATCATATAACTTTCCTTTGGGAAAAAAAGCTTAACAAACTCCAACCATTATTTTAGAGGCTCATCAACATGCATAAAAACTTGGAAATACATAAGCAAATAGTTTAAAATTAGATGATTTATTTTGTGTAGCTACTGATCAGCTAAGTAACTACAAAAGCCAGTGTTTTATATAAAATTCTAAAGTTCCAATAAGGCTTAGAATGTAGGTTCAATTTCTACACTGGCCAGTCAATTCTTAGAAGAGTTCCAGTTTCAGGCCCACAAACTATACTCCTAATTCTGACAATTCAGTGGCATCAAATCTCTCTTCAGAAATGAGGTTAAAAGCATACACACACATACAAATGACCAACCCAATCCTGGCCCATCTGATAATAGGGAGGTTTGTAGGTTAACTTACATAACAATTAATTCTGTCCTGTCACAAATCTTTTTTTCTTATTAATTCCATGAATATTTACTAGTACCTACCATGAGCCAGAAACTATGCTAGGTATCGGGACTACAAATATATTTAAGATACCCTGTCTTGTTTATTGAAAACACAAAGCATCTAGTAGATCTTGAAACAGTTTTTCCATTAAGAAGTCTGGGTACAGCCAGGCACGATGACTCATTCCCAGTACTTTGGGAAGCCCAGGCGGAAGGATCACTTGAGCCCAGGAGTTTGAGATCAGCCTGGGCAACACAGCAAGACTTTTAAAATAAAAAATTTTTAAAAGTTAATTAGGCATGGTGGCACACATCTGTAGTCCTAGCTACTTTGGAGGATCCGTTGAGCCCTGGAGTTCAAGGTTATAGTGAGCTGTGATCACACTACTGCACTCCAGCTCAGGAGACAGAGTAAGATCCTGTCTTTTAAAAAAAAGAAGTTTGGGGGCAAACTACTGTAATAGGTTTGAAGTGGCAACCATCTTTTTATTAGGTTGGTGCAAAAGTACTTGTAGTGTTAGCATTGTTGAAACTTGCTATTTGATGTTCGAATACATTCTTAAATAAATATGGTTATGTTATACATCATTTTAATGTGCATTTCTCACTTTGTATTTTTTTGCTAATGACTTATTACTTGCTGTTTATTTCAAACTATGGAAATGATGTTAGACAAAAAGCAAATTCCAGCGATTTTCTTACTCAAGTTCCAAATGGGTCGTAAAGCAGCAGAGACAACTCGCAACATCAACAACACATTTGGCCCAGGAACTGCTAACAAATGTACAATGCAGTGGTGGTTCAAGAAGTTTTGCAAAGGGGACAAGAGCCTTGAAGATGAGGAGCGCAGTGGCCAGCCATCGGAAGTCGACAAGGACCAACTGAGAGCAATCACCGAAGCTGATCCTCTTACAACTACACAAGAAGTTGCCTAAGAACTCAATGTCAACCGTTCTACTACAGTCATTCGGCATTTGAAGCAAACTGGGAAGGTGAAAAAGCTCAGTAAGTGGGAGCCTCATGAGCTGACCAAAAATCAAAAAAATCGTTGTTTTGAAGTGTCATCTTCAAACGTGCCAATGATGAACCACTTCTTGATTGGATTGTGATGTAAAACGAGGAGTGGATTTTCTATGACAACTGGTAATGACCAGCTCAGTGACTGGAGCAAGAAGTAGCTCCAAAGCACTTCCCGAAGCCAAACTTGCACCAAAAGAAGGTCACGGTCACTGTTTGGTGGTCTGCTGCCGGTCTGATCCACTACAGCTTTCTGAATCCCGGTGAAACCATTACATCTGAGAAGTACGCTCAGCTCAACAAATTGATGCAATACACCAAAAACTGCAATGCCTACAGCAGCATTTGGTCTACAGAAAGGGCCCAAATCTCCATGACACTTCATACAACCGATGCTTCAAAAGTTGAATGAATTGGGCTACGAAGTTTTGCCTCATCCACCATATTCACCTGACCTCTCTCCAACCGACTACGACTTCTTCAAGCATCTCGACAACTTCTTGCAGGGAAAATGCTTCCACAACCAACAGGATGCAGAAAATGCTTTCCAAGAGTTCACTGAATCCCGAAGCATGGGTTTTTACGCCACAGGAATAAACAAACTTTTTCTCATTGGCAAAAATATGTTGATTGTAATGGTTCCTATTTTGATTAATAAAGATGTGTCTGAGCCTAGTTATGATTTAAAACTCAGTCCGAAACCACAATTACTTTTGCACCAAACTAATACAAGGGCATAGTGTTAGTAAAGCCAATAAATCTTGCAGATACAAGAACATTATCAGGGGTCCATATTTTTTTAGCCATATTTGTGAGGTGTACATGTAACACAAGATACTGCAGGAGGTGGTGTGGTGGTGGGTAAGGTAAGGTAGTTAGGATTTTTCCCAGTCAAAAGACCAAGACTAGAATACAGTTGTCCTGGAGTTACTTGGAATAACCAAGTTTCCATTCCTCCCTGATAAACTTTTATAAAACAAAACCTATTTCCTATGATTTTCAAACAGGAACTCTGAAAAGAAATACATTTTTAAAGGTGACTTCTAAAAAGTAAGGCATTAGATTGTAGCATGTCTTCTCTACAACTATAACAACGTTTCCTTTAGTGTATGATACAACACCAAAGTCAGTAATTTTTGTAATGCCTGTTTTTAGATTCAATATCCGTAAGACTGTGCTTTTCATTAATCTAAACACCCACCATTTTTTCCCCTTTCTCTTCTTTTTCGAAATTCCTACATTTCTAACATTAAGGAATACAAAACTTGAACAGAAAAGAACTGTTACCTGAGGGTTTACTCCAGCAAGAGCCTGTAGCATTTGTTGAATAAACTGCTGGTGTCCAGGTTCGGTGGTTCCTGCTGTGGGGCTTGTGTTTTCACTAGGTGCAGCGTTAGACCCATTGGTTCCTGAAGAGCCTCCAGTGCTTCCTAAAGCCCCCAGGCCAGGAGTAAACCTACGAAAGCACAAAGAAGTAACAAACCTAAACCTGTGCACAACTAGAAGTAAGCCTAGGTGGCGAATGAGTCATATCTTAACTTAATATCAGCTAAGTAATCTTCTTAAATTAAGCATTTTTAACTTTGAAAACTGTGACTTAACAGCAATCTCAACAAAAAAAGGGCAGAATGATATTAGCTCTGAAATTCTCAGAGAAAGTAACCATTATGCACTTTTATAATCTTTCCCAAATAAGCCTACCCTGGGATGAGGCCTGGGGCTTCCGTTGCTAACGTCTGCAAACCCTGCTGAATCTGTAACAAAGCCTGCATTGCTCTAGGGTTTGACATTGCTGAGAGTGTATCAGGATTCTGCATCTAAGAAGAAAGAAAACCAGTGGTTACAAGGGAATTAAAATCAGTGAAGGTAAATCTTATTATCTTTTCTTTGCTATGTTTCTGGAGAAAATCTAAAACCTCTTGGTAACTTATGATTTCTTTCCCAAAATAAACACAAGTACCTCCTCTTTGACAGCAAACCTAGTGTGCAAATCATTACCTGACATCCTCCCAAGTCCATCATGAAAGCCATTTTCATAATGGAAGACAATCAGGAGCTACTCTGGAAGCCACAACTATTCCCCTTCTCCAACAGAAGATAGTATTATTTCTAAGAGACAACCTCCAAATGCACAATTTGTATGACATGGTGATACGGTGAAAGCCACATATTCCTCCGAACCAAGTGTTATCTGTTGCTGATGTAACAATTTACCAAAAAGGTACACTCTAAAACAACAGTTCCAAATTTGAAGTTAATACATATGTCCTACATTTAAAAGCTTCACTACTTCCAAATATACACCACCTGACTGACCAAAAAAGATAAGCTTACATCATTACAATAGATCAAGGACACTAACTAACCTTGGGAAATAGTTTACAGGCCTGAGTATCATTTGCATAATATATAAGGCCCTAGAACTACCAGTTTCAAAAACACCAAGACTGACTTCTCTTTTATCTTTTTACATAATAAAATACCATGGGAATCAAGTACTTTTTTATAATATAACCTTCCTTATATGACAACACTGACAATTTTAATCTTACTAATTCCGAGTTTGAGGAAATGAGATCTACCCCTTGGAAAACAGGCATTCTATTAATTTGGAAGAATTTAAAACATTACAAAGAAACCAAATCTGCAAAGCAGATAGGGTAGCTCTTTCCTGTTACTCGAGATTAGTTAAACTATAAGGCGTAACATGACACAAGGAAGCACTTCAAAGTTAGTACAGTGAAAGAAAATGGTTTATGGTATTAACAAAGCATTCAAAATCCTAAATCCTCAAAAGCAAAAATAAAATGGTTCTTTCCTCAGAATTTATGTTTAAGAAACATAAGCAAAAGGTCAGCAGTGAAATGGGGCTGAATTTTAAGATCCAGCTGAATTCTCTCCCAATTGACAGCATTATCATCAATCTCTATTCTATGTTTTGCTATCAGCCAGAGAAGAGCAAGGAAAATGTTTATCAAACTTTTTTCAAGCACATCATGACCGAAGATAGCTAGCATCTTTTCTTACTCACTTGTTGGAGGAAAGTTGGGAGCTGTTGTCTCATTTGTTCTTGAAGCTGAGGATTTCCAGCAAATAGGGGATTATTCAGCATCATCTATGGGGCAAGTGTTCAAACAATTTTAACTGGAAATATCTGAAACAAGTAATGTACCTTGTTTAATATTCTATCTTCCCCCAAGTGCCTAAGCTGGCACTTGAAAGGGAGGAAGGTAGAACATAACTAAAAAAGGAAAAAGGAAGATACTGTCCACCAGAGGGATCTCCAGAAAAAAACAAAAACTAGGCATCTTCTCTCTTAATGAGAATGGTGATATGATAATGACATGCAAGATCCTAAAAAATAAAAGCAATCATTTTCTTAGGCTTCTCCTTGAGCAAAAGTGAGTATCTGCCCTTGAAAGAAAAATGAGAATAACTGGCATTCATGAGGGATACATTTTCTGCTATACTAACATAAACATCAATACATGAAACTATATACATGGCTTGCTTAGAAACCTTGACAAACATGTGGCAAGCACAGAGACGATCCATATCCGGAACCACTATATCCACCTGCCTACTACGAAACAGCTAATATTAGATCCCAAAAAAGAACACCACAAAACAGCAACCAACTTGCCAGGGAAATGGAGCTGCTAGGTGAAAATCAGCCCAGACTAGCACCAACAATCCTCTGGGCAAAGTGTTAAAATGCTCAAAGACCTGAAAGATGTAAATCCATTTGAGAACACCAAGATTAGCACCTGGATTTCACCTCACTACCACCAGAGATGAGAAAAGTGGCATATCTCCTAACCTTCAAATAGGTGTTACGAATTTAAAATTCAGGGCCATTATTAACATGATGTGGTATACCTGAAAGTAAGATTACAATACACAATCAGCATAATCAAAAACTGATAAATTCTCATAGCTTTGAAAAAGACAAATTTTATATTTTTTTTTTCCAGAGTGAAAAGTCAACTAACAATGATTTACTGATAGCCTATAAACCCTTCCAAAGTCTGGGGAGGAAATGATTCATGCCCTCAAGTAGTTAACCACATTTAAGAGCAATTAGACGTAAATGCTGAAAATAGAATTCCACCACCCCTTTATAAAGTTCACCTATTGTAGCAAAGTGGATCCTTTAGTTAATTTCAACACAATAACCAAAGCAGAATAAGTCAGATAACGTTTCATGGAAATATAGTATTTATTCAAAGTGACCAATAAGTTCACAATAAATAAAGTAATACCCACTCGAGATCAACAAACCTGCTTCTTTATTAGCTCCAGTCAAATATTTCTTTATCATGAACATATTAATGAGGTTATCACATTTATCTTTCAGGATTTATGTCATTTAAACTAATCTAGAAAAAGTATACCATCTTAAACTTTCTCATTTTTTTCTCAGAAAATCATCTCATTTGATTAAGATATTTATCCTAACTTACCTGACTGCTTATATGACAATTAATTCAGTTTTTACGCTGAAGACTATTAAAAAAATATTTAAAAGTCAAAAGCAGAATAGAGAAATGGCAGATTTTAATCTGCTGATAACAAGAGTACACTGTAAATATCAATTGTAATAAAAGACATCCGTTTCTAGCATTGTCAACATTTTGGTTTAGAGTAAAAAAAGTTTACGAAAGTACTCAAGTCACTTTATAAATTTAAAATTGTAATTATAAATGGCTAAGAATGAGCTTGTTAAAGTCAAATTTTAAAAGATGCACATTCATTATTAATTAGGCAACTATACACTTAAAAATATGCAAATAGGCTAACTCTACTTATTTTCTACATTTATTTCAAGCACATGTGAAAATTTTAGCTTAATGTCAAAAATGGCTTAGTACAGTAAGTTGACATATTTATTCTAAGTATATGATAATTTACATATGAATAAAAATAAAACTATCTTCCATAAAATGTACCTACAATATGCAAAATTTTAAGTACAAAAATTATCCTAAAAATTTGTTCTTTATTTCCAATTCCACAAATTTTGAGGGCAGAAGTTAGTATTGAGAATTATATATCAGACATCTGCTATATACTTGAATCAATATGATCCTAGAGTTTGGAAAATAGAAACCATTTCGACTTACGTAATGAATAAGTGATTAATTGTAGCTTTTAAAAAAAAGTTAATAAATGAGATTAACTATAAAGAAAAGTATTTCAAACTCCTAACACTTTTACAGAAGCCATTTTTAATAAACTGCAAATATAAACTACAGATGATCAAGGCTTACTTCACATTCTCCAGGATTTTATAAGCCCAATGGTGCAGAACCTAGACAATACATTGGAATCACCCAGGAAACTGGGAGTTGTGGGGGGAACATCCAATGCAATTATATAAAAATCTCTAAGGATGGGGCCCAGGCATACTGTTTTAAAAAACTCTCCAAGTAATCTTGAAGCCAGTGTTGATATCCATTAATTTTCTTAGTTATGGTCTCTTTAGAAACAAACTGGAAAATGAATAAATTAATAAAGAACCAGTATACTATCTTGGGGTGGGGGGATCTATAATACAGAAAGAATGAGAACATTCCCCACAAGTCCCTCTCTGCCTTTAATAAACAATTCCAGGCTATGTTACAATGCCATTTTGAGGACGACTACTACAATCTGAGTAATCTACCAAATAAAAGATTTCAAATTTATTAACACTGTTATTAATTGCTTTCAAGATTTATATTTCATTAAAGAGTCTATCTTCAAAAGAGAGCAATCCAAAACTTTTGTACTTAATCTCCTAACTCAACATATGTAGATACAAAGTAAACCTGCACTATTTTCTAGTCAATAAATGGCTGAGATGATGACATTGTTTTAATTACCTATGAAGTATTAATTTACTACAAAGAAATAGACTGTCCAAAAAGTTGGATATGCAGTTTACATTTCTAGTGTGCCAAAATCACAATTATTGGATTACGTTATTTCAATTCCACTGCACAGTCCTTTAAATACAATTACAAACTCACCTGTGCAGCAAGGTCAGGATTCTGGCTTAGGGACTGCATCATGCTTCTCATGTAGGGGGCAGACAACATGTTTTGCATAAGTTGCGGATTTTCAGTTATTTGTTGCAACAAGCTCTGCATTCCTGGTGTGTTGAACATACTAGCTAAAAGTTTGTTTTTTAAAAAAAAAGACATTGTATTAAGGAAACAATACATAAACAAAAGTTAAAGCTTTAAAATATAATATATACTGTGTTTAATTTTAGCAAGTGCAGATGAGTATACACATTATGCTATCAATTGAACTAAGAAAGAATTTTAAAACTAAGATGATCTCCAAAAGTACATGCCCAAAATATACCAGTAAAAGATGACTTATGATTTTAAACATTCTGGTTACATTTACAGTAAAATCACATCCAATGAAAGGGCTAAGTTCTAAAGTCAATTTAAGGCAAAAATGAGAATATGATCAAAATTACTATTGAAAAATCCCATTAAGTGAAGAACTCTGAGCCAACTTTTCCTCCAGGAATGCAAATGACTGCTTAATTAGAATCATATTCAGTACTCAATACGCTCACACTCATGAAAGAAGACTTCCCATCTAGGGGAAATAGATGCAAGTCCTTTATCCCATTTTTGCTGAGTGCTGGCACTCACTGAGTGAAATGGAAGGCACATTTAACATTTGAGAGACCATTAGAGCACAGCGACTAAGAGCAGTGTCTGGACCAAGATTATCTGGGTTCGAATCTAACCTAGGTAATAACCACAGGCAAGTTATTCAGCTTCTTCATACTTCAGTTTCCCCATCTATAAAATGGAAAAAAATAGTATCTACTTCATAGGGTAGTCGTAACAAATTATTTAATGTGTAAAGTGCTTGTTATGATTATTCTCATTTTTGTCTCTTTTTTGCCAAGGGCTACAGCTGAACTAATGTGAATTCAGTATGTCATGACTCAACTATATACTTAGGCAAATCTTCACTGAAAACTAAGTGATTTGCTTAACTTATACCTAGGTTTTCAATTACTGACCAGATATACCCAAACTCTCATATAGTCTCAAACTTACTATGTCAACTCATTAGCTTTTTCATTTCCCTTCTGCTCTTATTCTATCCCATGTAGTTGTTTTTCTTTTTTTTTTTTTTTTTTTTTTGAGACAGAGTCTCACTCTCTTGCCTGGGGCGAGTGCCGTGGCGTCAGCCTAGCTCACAGCAACCTCAAACTCCTGGGCTCGAACAATCCTACTGTCTCAGCCTCCCGAGAAGCTGGAACTACAGGTATACTCCACCATGCCTGGCTAATTTTTTCTATATATATTTTTAGCTGTCCAATTAATTTCTTTCTATTTTTGGTAGAGACGGGGTCTCGCTCTTGCTCAGGCTGGTCTCGAACTCCTGAGCTCAGGACGATCCGCCCACCTCGGCCTCCCAGAGTGCTAGGATTACACGCGTGAGCCACTGCGCCCGGCCTATCCCATGTAGTTTTAACAGACTTAAAACATCTGACTCTTTCCACTTGTCTTTCTATTTTATTGTAATTCTGCTGTTCATAATTTTGTTTTTCCTAATTTTTCATGTTATAAGTTGTAATTTAATTTTTTCCACATCCTAGAGTCTAAAACTATAGGCATACCTCAGAGATACTGTAAGTTTGGCTCCAAACCACAACAATGCTATGAGTATCACAATAAAGCAGGTCTTACAAAATTCTTGGTTTCCCAATACATATAATTTAGGTTTAAACTATACTATAGTCTATTAAGTACGCCATAGCATTGCATTTTAAAACGATGTACACACCCTTGATTTAAAAATACTTTATGGCTAATAATCATCTGAACCTTTGGCAAGTCATAATCATTTTGCTGGCAGCTGTGGCAATTCTTAAAAAAACATAACAGTGAAGTTTGCTGCATCAATTGACTCTTTCACAAAAGATTTCTCGGTAGCACACAATGCTGTTTGACAGCATTTCACCCACAGTGGAACTTCTTTTAAAACTGGAGTAAATCCTCTCAAACTGTACCACTGCTTTATCAACTAAGTTTATGTAATATTCTAAATCCTTTCTGGTCATTTCAACAATGTTCATGGTATCTTCACCAGGAATATAGTCCATCTCAAGAAACTACTCTTTGCTCATTCATAAGAAGCAACTCTTCATCCTTTCAAGTTTTATTGCACACTATAGTAATTCAGTCTTATCTCCAGGCTCCACTTCTCATTCTAGTTCTCTTGTCCACCATATTTGCAGTTCCCTCATCCACTGAAGTCTTGAACCCCTTTAAGTCATCTATGAGGGTTGGAATCAACCTCTTTCAAACTCCTGTTAACGTTGATATTTTTGCCTCCTCCCAGGAATCGTAAATGTTCATAATGGCATCTAAAATGGTGAATCCTTTCCAGAAGGTTTTCAATTTACTTTACCCAGATCCACCATAGGAATCACTAAGGAAGCTATCACCTAACAAAATATATTTCTTAAGTAAGACTTGAAAGTCAAATTACTCCTTGATTCGTGAGCTGCAGAATGGATGTTGTGTTAGCAGGCATAAAATCAACATTAATCTCCTTGTATGCCTCCATCAAAGCTCTTGGTTAACTAGGTGTACTGTCAATGAGCAGTAATATTTTCAAGGAATCTTTTTTCCTGAGGAGTAGGTCTCAACAGTAGGCTTGAAATATTCATTAAACTATGCTGAAAACAGATATGCTGTTACCTGGGCTTCGTTGTTCCCTTTATAGAGCACAAGAAAAGTAGAATTAGCATTATTCTTAAAGGCCCTAAAATTTTCAGAATGGTAAATGAGCACTGGCTTCAACTTTAAGTCACTGGCTGCATCAGCCCCTAACAATAGTCAGCCTGTCCTTTGAAGCTTTGAAGCCAGGCACTGACTTCTCTCTTGCTATGAAAGTCCTAGATGGCATCCTCTTCCAACAAAAGGCTGTTTCAGTTATACTGAAAATCTATTGTTTTGTGTAGCCACCTTCATCAGTTATCTTAGCTAGATCTTCTGGATAACTTGCGGCAGCTTCTAAGCACTTGATGCTTCACCGTGCACTTTTATGTTATGGAGATGGCTTCCTTCCTTAAACCTCACGAACCAACCTCTGTTGGCTTCAAAACTTTTCTTCTGCAGCTTCCTCACCTCTCTCAGCCTTCACAGAATTGAGAGTTAGGGCCCTGCTCTGTGTTCACAATTTGGCTGAAGGGAATTTTGTGGATAGTTTGATCTATCCAGACCATTAAAACCTTCCCCATATCATTAATAAGGCTGTTTTGCTTTCTCATCATTTGTGTTTTCTGAAGTAGCGCATTTAATTTCAAGAACTTCTCCTTTGTATTCACAACTTGGCTAACTGTATGGCACAAGAGGCCTAGCTTTTGGCCTATCTTGGCTTTCAACATGCCTTCCTCACTAAGCTTAATCAATTCTAGCTTTTATTTTAAGTGAGAGACACAAGACTCTTTTACTTGAACACTTACGGGGCCATTGAAAAGTTCTTAACTGGCCTAATTTCAATATTGTTGTGTCTCAGGGAATAAAGAGGCCTGAAGAGAGGAAGAAAGATAGGAGAAACAGGCAGTTGGTGGAAAAGTCAGACCACATACGACATTTATCAATTAAGTTCACCGTCTTACATGGATGTGTTCTGCAGTGCCCCACAACGATTATAATAGTAACATCAAAGATAACTGTTCACGGATTACCACAACAGACACAATAATGAAAAGGTTTGAAATATTGCAAAAATTACCAAAATGTGACACAGAGACACAAAGTGAGCACAGGCTGTTGAAAAAAATGGCACTAATAGACTTAACAGAGTTGCCACAAATTTTCAATCTGTAAAAATCCAAATATGTGCAAAGCACAATGAAGTGAAATGCAGTAAAATGAAGTATGTCTATATTCTAAGATAGGCTGGCAAACTACAGTCTGCAGGACAAATCTGGCCTACAACATGTTTTTTGTATAGCCCACGAGGTAAAATATTTTGTGAAATGTAAAAACTATCTGAAATTCAAATTTCAGTGTCGTCCATAAATACCATTTTATTCGAATCGTCATGCTCACTCGTTTATTGTCTACAGGTGTTTTTACACTTTTACAAAAGCAGAACTGAGTTGAGACGCAGACTGTGTATGGTGTTATCACTGCTTCGTACTGCTGCTAAGTGTACTACCACAAATCAGTTAATCAGTTATAACTCATGCAATGTGAAATCACTGTAGCATGTGTTTTTAATTACCAGTGCATATCGATCATGTCAGAACAAGGAAAAAGAAGTGGACTATGAAAGTTGTGCTTTTAAAGCACAGTGTAGTATAAATTATTTTATTAAATGAGATGGCAAAACATTGTGTTTATTATGCAATGACACCACAAGAATACAACACGCATGGACACTGACAGACTAAGCACTCATCACAATATTCCCCACCCACAAGAAAGCAATGGTTAGAAAAATCACAAAATTTTATTATAATGAAGTTATCTCATCACTGCCAAGTTTCTCCACAAAAATAAAAAATAAAAATAAGGCTGCAACCAAAGGTAAGTTTCCAAGTGACTTATTTGTTAGCCAATCAAGGAAAGCTGTGTACTAGTGGTGATTAATCAATAGTTAATTAAATCTTGACTACAGCAGCCAAATAAATGTGTCCAGAGAAAATAAACTTTAGTCTGTTAGGCTTTCAGGGAGAACAACTTTTCTCACAGTTGAGGACACTGGGCACAACGTCAACATTCAATTAAAAACCAGTGCAAATGATTTTGAGTGGTATTCCTCAGTTCTTGATGAGTCAACAGATTTTACTGTTACCACTCAGTTCTTATTTATTTGAGGAGTCAATGCCAAGTTTGCAGTGACTGAAAAATTAGCCTCTATAAACAGTCTGAATAGAACAACTAAGGCAAGACTATCTTCAAAGAAGTTAAGAAATACTAACTGGGTACAACCTGAAGTAGAATCTGCAAAGTTGTGTTACATCAGATGGTGGCAGAAACGTGGAGAATTAGAAGGATTCAGTTGGACAAATTTACAAAGCTTATAAAAATGTTATTCATCAGCAGGTACTCTGAAAAATATTTTAATCTATCATGTTACTGAACCGGAAATATCAATGGTGAACATTATTCTTCACTCTTGTGAGCTTAACTGGTCAATTCCATGAATTTTTATTAAAAACAGTTCAATATCCTGACATGCCAACCATAGAGCAGGTTGATGGCTTAGCAGAGGTAAAGTTTCACTGTATTATCTTATTAGGTCATACCTGAGACTAAAAAATTTGTAAATAAGAACCGCCACCCAACCCACATTATCATACACTGAATGATTTGGAAATTAGTTTTTGGCAGGGACTTGGTGATGTTTCTCAATAAATTCAACAAAGCAAATAGCATTTATGTGTGAAACTCATATTGTAGTAAAGTCATTTTAACAACTAAAATTGTTTGAATCATAAGCAATGTCAAGCTGCTTTATATACTCCTTGTGCTGTCAAAAACAAGACCTGCATTCCCATGAATCTGCAGATTTTTGAGCTCATACTACCAACATCTTTTTTCAAACCTAAATATAAGTGCAAAGAAAATTCACATTTCAAAATTCATTTAACTGTGTAATCGAGGAGCTACGACCTAACCCTCAATTTTAAGTAACTGATTTGCAATGTAGTGGCATGCTAAAAGCAAATGAATCTAATAGAATTCTATAATGCCTTCCACACTGATGAATATGCTATTAAAAATTATATACTTTTGGAATGAGTACAGTCTGAATAAATCTCATCATATATCAGTATTAACAGATGAACATTTGCAATCAATTTTGATAAACACAGAACACTGCGAACCCCAATTAAGCAAAACATTATTCCCCTAAAGAAGTACATTCTTCTCATCAATAGGTATGTATGAGGAAGATATATGCAATTATTACCCGGTTTTTTATTTCATCAATAAAAAAAGTTAGT
Organism: Indri indri; assembly: GCA_004363605.1. Taxonomy (NCBI): domain Eukaryota; kingdom Metazoa; phylum Chordata; class Mammalia; order Primates; family Indriidae; genus Indri; species Indri indri. Next base: position 57,068 of record RJWJ010004879.1, read on the forward strand.
AGTAATTTGTTTTCTCTCTTGATGTTATATTCTCAGTTTTGCCTTTTGGCCAGCAAAGCCTAAAGTATTATCTGACCCTTCACATGAAAAATTTAGCAAGTCCTGCTCTAAGAACCCCCTCACTTTCTACATTAAGTGCTCACAGGGTCAAAGAAGAGTCAAGAATTTCATCTTTACATGTATGTGTACATATATGCATGAAACCTCAAAGACTTGAGTAAAAATCATAATAGTACACAAATATGCTGGCAAATTCATCAGCCAGCAGAGTAATTTCATTTTTGCTATTTCTTACCTTCCCTTGACAGAAATATTAACATGAAATGTTAAAGTACCAAGTCATTAAATGAAAACTGAGTAAAAAGTTGCAAAACTGATTTTTTGCTTGTTTTACAAAAGTTGTCACTGTAGACGACCATGCTATAGGAAAAAAACGATACTCTACCAGTCAGGAAATCTGATTAAATCGTTGCTCTGCCTACTCCATATTCTTTAAAGTGGAAACAGTGCTTCTCTCTCAAAAGATTGCTAATCAATAAGGATCAAGTAGAATATATAATATGGTATTTTTTTCTTGATTTAAAAATGGTATTATTTCAATTTTTATAAAACCTGTATTATGTCCAGAAACTTCATGTAACTCAAATTGTACACTATGGAAGAATATATACCACTGTGACCACCAATTACTATCCCCATTCTGATTCTTCTCTCAGCAAGGAATTTTTTAAAATTCCTTATCCAGCATCTCATCTTTATACTTCCTCTGACAAGATACAGGCAGCTTTAAAAATATATCCAGGCTCTCTCATCAGAGGTAAGTGCTCCCATGCCTCGATTTCTTCCTATTTATATGCTAAGTATTAGGACTAAAAAATCGTCACTCTGGCTAATGATCTTGGACTAATTCACAGAAAAAACATCAGCATGTAATATCTGAATGTTGAAAAGAAGCCATCCATTTATTGAGTCTAGTCTACAGAAAAGTGGACAAAAGTAAATTCTTAACCCATTCCCACATCAGAGCCAGCAGGAGCTTTACACAAACACAGATCTTAAACCCCACCATGAAAGATTCTGCTCCACAAAGTCTAAGCGTGAGACCTGGGAATCTGATTTTTACAAACCTGGCAAGTGCTCTGATGCAGCTAGTTAAGCCCTGACCTCGAGGCTGGTGTTTGAGAATCCACTGATCTAAAATACAAAATGAGACTAAGGCTAAGAAACATGTACTCTAGTAATAACCACACAGGTAACTACGTGTTCAAACCCTCTGCAATTCAGTTTCCCTATTGGAGAAATAAGACCACCACCCACTTCACCCACTTCACCATTTTAGGATGTAAAAACATAAAACTGCTTCTGGAAATCTTCTGTACCCCTCTCCGCTATAATGCACTCAGGGGGTAACACTAACCATCGCATAATTAAAGCTTCCATTAAAAAAAAAAAAACTTGCAACATGAAAAAATCATTCATAAAAGGTACTTATCATACACCCAACACAAAAGCACAAATAATAATAGCATAAGCAATGCTTTTGTTATTCATATAAGGAAAGAAGCATGAGTTATTATAAGCATACCTCCTACTCCAGACACCAAATTTGGCGCAGTAGTATTCTGCCCAGCAGTGCCACTGGCTGCACTACCAGCAGTGCCACCCGCAGTGCTGGTGGTGCCACTGGAAGCTGGTGAACTCTGGGAAGCCGGTGGAGCCCATGGATTGGGTAATGGATCTCTATTTTCTGTACGGGACGGCTGACTACCTTCTCCTGAGGATGTATTGCTCACTAAGGAAGCAAATGGATTACCACCGAACTGTAATAAAAGACACAAAAACCGCAAAGAATAAGCTTTTGCTCTAAATAACAGATGCAGAACTTTAAAAAAAAAAAAAAATCACATTCACCATATAAAGGTACCCCTCAATAACACATATATTTGGGTTAAAATAGAAACTACTCCCTGGCCTGAACCTTGGAGTCAGTGGATCACCTGTTCTTGTGCGGCACTCAGCATCGGTTCCTGAATATCCGTGTACATGCGCCTGAGAGCATTATATCCCCCTGGGATGCTTTCTAAGTTGCTCAAGGCTCGGTCCTGGTTTCTCATCATTTCTTGCATCATTGCTGGATTCCTGGCAAGTTCCAATGTCTACGAAAAAGATTTCCGTTAAAAAAAAAAAAAGCAGTGCAATATACATGAATTACTTTAGCTATTACCTACTGTTAAATAAAGTTCATGGGAGGCCACTGTTCTGGACCAGCCTCCTGCACTAGGCCCCAGCAGACCAGACCAAACCAGAATAAAGTCACTTGTGCCAAGTGCTATGCAATCAAAATGAACTTTGAAACAGGACAGTTTTTCCAAAAAAACAGGAGACTCCAGTCAACCTGAACACCATAACAAGAAAATTCCCTCTGTTTTAACCCTATTGGGAAAGTAACTTTGAAAGAACTATCTGCTTTCTGTTCCTATTTGTGCTTTCTTCAGCCCTTTTCTGCCTATAAAGCCAACCTCCCCATTGCTCACTTCATGGGAACACTCATTCTACTTTATAAAATGAGGTGCTGTCTGATTCTAGAATCCCAAATAAAAAACAATTGTAGCCAGGTACAGTGGCTCATACTTGTACATCTTAGCACTTTGGGAAGCGGAAGGAGGAGGATAGCTTGAGGCCAGGAATTTGAGACCAGCCTAAGCAAGAGATCCATCTCTACAAAAAATAGAAAAATGAGTGCCTACTGGTAGACTGAGGCAGGAGGATCACTTGAGGCTAGGAGTTAGAGGTTGCAGTGAGCTGTGATGACGTCACTGCACTCTTGCCTGAGCCCAGGTAATACAGTGAGACCCTGTCTCAAAAAATAAATAGATAAAAAACCAACTGGAGCTTTAAACTAGAGTTGTTGTAATTTTGTCTTCAATATTTAAAAGTCAGAAAATTATTTTAAGTAATTCCTGGTAGATTTCACCTTAAAAAGCTAACATTGAAATAACATCACAAAGGAAGCACTTTGTTGTGAATGAACTGCCCACAAAAAACTGAACTTTTGTTTCTTAAACCTTTAAACTATTTACAATGATCTTTCAAACGTTAGCAGAAAATTCAGAGTTCAAATAGTCCACATTAATGGTTTGCTGAGTTTTCCTAAACAAAGATCAGGATTTCTCTCTTTAGCTTAACCATATGTATAGAGTACTCTCTCTAACCACAGAAAATTAAAGAATAAGAAATATTATGAACTGGAAGAACTTTCCACATACTTGTCTCATTATATCTGGATTATTCAGCATATGACTAATTTCTGGATTTCTCTGTATCAACTGCTGCATTTGTGGATTGGCCATAATTAATTGTCTCATCAGGTCAGGATTTGAGAGCATGCTCTGAACAAAGGGATTTTCCATGATCTGGACCATCATTTCTGGGTTCGACAAAAGTTGTCGCTGCATCTGGCTCTGTAGTTCAGAGAAGTTGCTAGTATTCAAACCCAGGCTACTCAGACCTGCAAGTCCTCCAAGGCCACCTATGAGGATAAGGGGGAGACAAATACATAAATAAAAGTCAGAAATTTTATCATTTATAAGACTATGCAGGCCGGGCGCGGTGACTCACGCCTGTAATCCTAGCGCTCTGGGAGGCCGAGGCGAGCGGATTGTTTGAGCTCAGGAGTTCGAGACCAGCCCAAGCAAGAGCGAGACCCCGCCTCTACTAAAATTAGAAAGAAATTAATCGGCCAACTAAAACTATCTAGAAAAAATTAGCCGGCCATGGTGGCGCATGCCTGTAGTCCCAGCTACTCGGGAGGCTGAGGCTGCAGGATCGCTTGAGCCCTGGAGTTTGAGGTTGCTGTGAGCTAGACTGACGCCACGGCACTCACTCTAGCCCGGGCAAAAGAGTGAGACTCTGTCTCAAAAAAAAAAAAGAAGACTATGCTAAAGCAGGAAGACACAAAAGTATTAACTGACCCAATAAATAGTCCATTACAAGAAACCATTTTAAAATAAAAATAAAATACCCATTACTAATACATGTTAACTCCTATAACTGAAATCAGCCAAAAATTTACACTTTGATATTTAAATTTAAGTAATAAAATCAACAAAATGTATTTTTATGTGCATAACATAATACAAAAATTTATTTGGTTTTTTTCCTTGATTCCTGACACAGTTCCTAAAACCCTTGGAAATTCCTTGAGTGATAGGAAAGAAATGTCTTTTGTTAATAATAACAGGCCCCTTCAGATCATGTTAATGAAGTGACTCTAGCCAGAAAGACAAAGTAATTAAAGTGTTGGAACTTTCAGCCCCAGCCACCAACCACCAGGAAGGTGAGAGGATGGAGCTGGAGACAGAGCTCTGTACAAACTCACGAATAATACGATTCAGAGCTTCCAGGATGGAAAACACATTTGGGTGTTAGGAGGGTGATGTACTGAGAGGACCTAGAAACTTTGTGCTCAACCTCCATTCTTCACATACTATGACTCAATTCTCTTTGAAGCATTTGTTTCTGAGTTGTATCCTTTATAATAAATAGGTAAACACAAATAAAGTGTTTTCTTGAGTTCTGTGAGCTATTCTGGCAAACTATCGAACCTGGAGGGAGTCATGGAAACACCCCCGGTGGTGGCCCAGAACTCGCAACTGGTATCTGAAGTAGGGGCAGTCTTGCAGGACTGAGTCCTTTAGTTTGTTGGATTGACAGCTAACTCCAGGTAGGTGGTGTCAGAACTGAACTGAATGTGGGACACCCAACCAGTGTTGGAGAATTGGTTAGTGTCAGACAAAACACCCCAGAATATGCCAGCTAAAGGAAGAAATAAAAAATACACACCAGACTATATTTCTAATAATCTCTTTCCACAAGACTAGTTTATCAAGTATTAAATACAATTCACCTATAAACTCTGGGTAGAAAAGAGCTACTGCCAATCAAGGAGAGAAAACCAGAGAATACTATGGAAATAGATGTCTCTTTGGAGAAATAAAATCATGGAGAAATCTAATACCTCCAACAGAATGATTAACTGCTTATCAGAAAATGCTTGCTTTGTACATTACACAACCAAATGCATTCATTCCTCACTGAGCAATTACTATATATGTCAAGGAATGTACCAAATATTAGAAATTAAGGTGACAAGAAAGATCCAGTTACTACCCTCAGAACTCAATTTAGTGGGGAAAAATGACAAGAAAAAAAATGTCTACAAGGATGTGAATAAGTACTTCAACAAAGATACTCACAGGATATTATGGTAATAGAGTACCCAAGTGGAATGACTGCCTTCCAAAGAAGAGATCTGATGAGTTAAACAATGAATAAGTTGGCAAGAAGTGAGGAAGGTTGGGAGATTTAATAACAGGCATAATGAATACTACACACAAAAAGCACAGAGATAACTGTACTGAAGAATTCTTGAAAATGAAAAAACTTCAACATGACTGTACGGCAGATAGCAGTGCTCACCAAACATTTCAAGGGCAGCCTTGCATTTCTTTTATACTTGGACAGGCCCACGTTACAAGGTATGGCCAAAAGACTGCAAAAAATGATGTGTGTCACTTCTGGCCGAAGTATAGCAGGTTCAGCTTGAGACCCCTCAGCTATCTCTTCCATCATGTTTCAAGTGGTATAGCTACAAGATGGCAGAATTTCATTAGCATGAGTCTCTGCTGGACTATATGGACAGAGGCCTCACAACCAATGAAAAACTTGTAGCATGCAGGAAAGCTCTGTAGCAAGATATTAAGCTTTGTTGTATTAAGTCACCGAATTTGCAGTGCCTTAATTATCACAGGATAGCCTATCAAGACTAATATAATTGACTGATGGGTAAGAAATGAGGATGGAGAGGTAGATAAGGACTAAATCTTGAAAATCTTTTAAAGACTTAAAGGATTTTAAGCAGAATAGTCACGTAAGATGTTCTTATTCTAATAGCAACGTGGGAAACAACCGGAGTGAACATTAGGGATGGAAAAAAGTTGAGGGCCTGCATCAAAAGAGTAGCAATGGACAATAAGTGCATGGGGTGAGATAGAGAAGAGGTTATGGACCAAAAGACTTGGTGTGGGAAAGGTAGCGATTTGAGGAGCAAGATGGTAAGTTTTCGCATTTGTTTTCTGTTTTTGTTTACAAAGGAGACACAGGCTAAATTACTTAGAGAACACAGGCAATATCAAAAGAGAGCTGAATACAAGGAATGGAGTTCAGGAATGATGTGAGTTGAGGTACAGATTTGAGAGTCACCAGGATAATGTCACTCAGGAAGAATAAATAGAGTAAGAGAAAAAAGTCAAGGCAGAACTCTGAGGAAGGATGCCAACATAAACAGGAAAAAAGAAACCCACAAATGAGGGGGAAAAAAACTGATCAGAAAACTAACCAGGGAAAAAAACAGTATCATAGGAGTTAAAGGAAGAAGAATTTCAAGGAGAAATTTGTAAACATTAAGAGAGACTGATTTAAAATCTAAAAAGTGTCCACTAAATTTGGCAATATTATCCAGGAAATTTTCAGTGAAGTAAACAGGGGCAAAAAATAGAATGCAGTGAACTTGGTGAAAGGAAAACATAGACAGAAAACAGAAAATGTATTTCCAGGCATAACAAAAGAAAGGGTGGTAGTGAGATTCTGTGGCTTTTACAAATGCAATAGACCTTAATGAGACCAGCCAGCAAAAAGAAAAGCTGAATATAGAGAGTAAAGGAAATAACTGATGGAGAAAAGCCACTGAGATAGAAGGAGAGTTGGGAATGAGACTAGAAATGAAGGGATTAGGGAGCTGTTTGGCCTCAGACAAATTAACCAGAAGCCTCTCTAGGCTTCAATACCTTTGGCTTTAAAATGAGGGAACAGGGGAGAGATTTACCTGAACAATACCCTTCATGGGTCTGAACACTAAATAATTGCAACTGAATCTCTCCAGATTGTTCATGTTAATAATTTTGACAACTAAAAAACTCACTTGCAGCCAGGCATGGTGGCTAATGCCAGTAATCCTAGCACTCTGGGAGGCCGAGGCGGGAGGATTGCTTGAGCTCAGGAGTTCGAGACCAGCCTGAGCAAGAGCGAGACCCCGTCTCTACTAAAAATACAAAGACATTAGCTAAACAACTAAAAACAGAAAAAATTAGCCGGGCGTGGTGGCACGTGCCTGTGGTCCCAGCTACCTGGGAGGCTGAGGCAGGAGGATTGCTTGAACCCAGGAGTTTGAGGTTGCTGTGAGCTAGGCTGATGCCATGGCACTCCAGCCCAGGCAACAGAGTGACACTCTGTCTCAAAAAAAAAAAAAAAAAAAAAAACCTCACTTGCCCCAACCAAAAGATCTAGCATTAACATTTTTTGACAATAAGAGCAGCAGATAAGATAAATTAAATAAATAAAATAAAAAAAATAAAATAAAGCAAATGTGAATTTATGCCAATCCATGCAATCCCTCAAATGCTTCCAACATACATTTGGCATAGTACAACTGAATTACTGAAACACTATTAAAGAACAAATAAAAAGTATGATCCTTGATATATGAAAACTGTGCATATAAAAAGTAATGCCATTTCAAGGTCAGTCATACAACTTAAGAATCAAAAGAGGCATTAAGCCATTTATCTACCTACTTCAACTTCTGTTAGCTTCAGAATACTTCAGAATATTTTTTTCCTCAACAAAATCTTGCACAGAACCTTAGTATATAAAACCAATATTTAAAAAGCAGTTCTGGCTGGTACAGGAGATGCTTAACCACTAGGCTAGTTTCCAGGCCCCAGTCTTTCCATGTGTGTTCAGGACAGTTAGAAAATAAACAATCCGTTCATTTTTGAATGAGAAAATTATTATTCAGGAGGCTTTCTTATGATGAACAATTAGCTAATCTTCCTCAGAGTCAATTATGTGGTGATCACATTAGGTATACATACATCTCTTTCATTATTAAAAAGAAATGTGTCAACTACTGACCACTTATTAAACGTAAATATAAGCTAACCCAGAACACCTGTATCCCCAACTACTTCCTTAATACCTACAATTATAGAAGTAAACTACAATAGCTTTTTTAAAAATTTTGTTGTTAAAGTAATGCAACGTTTTAATTCTGTCATTTTATCTAAAACTACCCAGAAAGGGAGTTGTTTCCTTTTTTTCATCCCTATAAAAATGACTAAAAACACTTACCTAAACCAAAAGGGTTGCTAGTAGCAGAACCAGACGTGGAGTTACTATTAGGAGCTGATGATGTGGTAACATTGCTTCCAGTGGTATTTGTTTGCTGAGCTGAATGATCCTGAGACCTATGCAAAATAATTCAATCACAGTGTAAGCAGTGGTGCTAATTATTTTTAAAGGAACCTCTGAAATAATTCTGACACCCAGAAATAAAGAGTAAACTCTGAGACCAACTCAAATTATTATCATTAAGTAAATACCCTGAAATAACTAAGCATTAACAAAAAATATAAATATACACAGTAAAACCTTACAAATCTAAAACATATATGCAACTGCCCGTCCTCTTTGAGTATAATATACCTATTTCATTACATTCAATCATATTGATTATTTAATAAAAAGAGATAAGTCACAACAACCAGTTACGCCCACAAAGTTGGACTATATAACCAACTTTTTCTACCCCCTTTCTAGTTCTTGAGGTTTAGGGGCCAATAGGGGTCAGTTTTACTCAGACCCTTGAAATTCTTAAAAATAAAAAAATAAAAAGTGAGAGATCTCACCAAGAGAAGGCTGAGTGATCAACACAAATAATAACTGAGTAGTACTTATTACTTTAAGTCAGAAAATAGTTTATCAGAAAACTTTTCCATCTGATACTAGTTAAGAGTTCTGAATCTGTTTCTTCCACTGATTCTAAGACACACATTTTTTCATTTTAACGTCTCTGAAATCAGGATCTGTCTTGACAGCCAGGCATCAACTGTAATGTCTGCACACATGTGCTCTGTAGGACTTCAAACGAATGACTAAGTACACTGCTGCACCATACAAGTTGAGTTTAATTACCACATCAAGTATCTTCAGAAAAATGAGACCATTATCTGGCACTGAAAGAAGTTATGATGTGTACAGAAAACCACAGAAACAGGAAGAATAAATTTTACAGCAGTAAAGCAAGTATTTGCTTTTGGGGAACACCAGTTTAAAAACTTACAGAATGAGTGTCAATGGCTTGGAAGAAAATCCTTGAGAAAATATTGTAGTGCTCTTTTAAGAAATGCGATATCACCAACACTCTTGTCAGAATAGAGTTTGATACTGTATGCAAAAATATGAACACTGACGACTAAGTCAAAAGGTGACTCAAAGAAATCAGACAATGTGAAGTAGTTTTAGGAAGGTTTTAAGCAATTTATTTCATTTATATTTTCTTTGTATGTATGCAAGACCGATATGGTAAAATTCCACATCCAAAAAAATCTAAAGGAACTCTTTCACTAAGTAGAAAATAAAAATTTTAAGTGACAAGAAAAAAACCAATTCGATTTAGCAGTATTCCTTCTTAGTGATACACAAAATACATGTTTCTCTTAAAAACTGATGGTGCCTTAGACTTAATGAGATATGGTTATTGATTTTTGGTTTGTTAAGGTGATAAGTAACCCATGATCTTTTGTGTAGAAATCTCCCTAAAACAAATATAGCTAAAAACATATTAATTTGCCTAGTCTAATTCAAACAATTTAGACATGACTAAATACTGTTGAATCTACTAAAATAGTAAATGCTCATATGACAAACATAAGCACTAACATGAAATCGCATTGGTTTATTTTTTTAAAAAAATTCTGTTATAAACAGCAACAAAGAAAGGAATTTTAATCCATTTAAATTTTAATGACAGGGCAAGGAAAGCTATTTAAAGCCAACACTGGTTACTTTCAAAAGTCAAATATGAACATTTATTCATGGTTTAAAGCTCTATGTCTTCTAATACCATACCTATTTTGTGTTTTGATGACAAGGTGAACAGTAAGTCCATCGTGAATTCCATGCTGACTCAAAGTATCTTGATCTTTTAAAATTTTCCCAGCAAATATCAACACGAGTTGGTCAGTATGTGATTTGAAACGTTTAGAGATTTCTTCCTTGAACTAAATAAGAAAAGAATAAGTATGTATTATAGGTGTTTGTATAGCACCATACAATTTTAGTTTTCAGAAGTACCTCAAAGAGGCCCCTACTACAGATACTACAATTCAAACAATATAAAGATGCATCTTTTATGCACCTCTTGTATTATCCTGGATAGAGCTGGAACCCATTCTACTAAGTGAAGTATCCCAAGAATGGGAAAACAAGCACCCCATGTACTCACCATCAAATTGGTATTAACTGATCAACACTTAAGTGCACATATAGTAATAACATTCATCGGGTGTCATGCAGATAGGAGGGGGGAGGAAGGGATGGGTATATACACACTTAATGGGTACGGTGCACACCATCTGGGGGATGGACATGCTTGAAGCTCTGACTTGGGTGGGGCAAAGGCAATATATGTAACCTAAACATTTGTACCCCTGTAATATGCTAAAATAAAATTTGTTTAAAAAGATGCATCTTTTTTGTGTATCCTGACCTTGGAAATGATTACCACTTCATTTCTAACACAAAGGTCTTACTGTAAGGTGCACATATCCTATTTCAATCCTCTGCTAAGGCTTAACAATTCATTGCCCTGTAATATCCTTATTCTTTTTATATCAATGAGACCAAATTTAGTTCAAGCCATAATCAGTTCTTACCAAGTTTACAAAAATCTATTCCTTAGACTTCTATTATATCTTCTTCAACCCTGCTTTCTTTCTAGTTGAATATAGTATATATAGCCAGCTTCATATTCTCAGCATACAGGTTGAATATCCCTAATCCAAATATCTAAAATCCAAAACTTTGAGTGTCCATGACACTCAAAAGAAATACTCATTGGAGCACTTCAGATTTCAGATTTTCAGATTACAAATGTTTTCCCCTCTAGCAGCTATCAGAAATAATAATGTAATGAACAACACAGTTTTTTGAGAAATAAATAAGAATGTATATAAAATACAAACATCATACACAGGTGGTAGTCAATAAATGGTAGCTACTACTATGAGAGCTCTCTGAATCCTCAAAAATCTTGTGAGGAAGATGGTTTGTAATCCTATTTCAGACACAGAAAAATAAGTTAAAGAGGTTCTCCTTCCCCCCATAATGGCACAGCTAATAAACTGCTAGGTTAGAATTCAAACCTACATCTGACTTCAAAGACAAAACCATCCAGATTACATATACTCTATTTAATATATAAAATGAAAGGGTTAATCTAGATTGGTGTTTCTTAACCTTAAACTCAGAAATCCTTTTCAGAATCTTTGATATCCCTTATGTTATTCTGAAATAAATGATTTAATTATCTAACATACAATATAACATTTTATATTTTAGGATTTGAAGACATGTATCTACTCTTAACATTCTTTCAAGTCCCCAGTAATACAACAGGATTTTTAAAAAGCTTTATTGAGAGAAATAATTCACATACCATATAATCTGTCCATTTAAAGTATACAAGTCAATCGTTTGGTATATTCACAAATATGTACAACCATAACCAGTCAACTTCAGGATATTTTCATTACCTGAAAAAGAAACCTGTACCCTATAGCTATCACCTACCTATGCCTCCATCACTTCCAGCCATATGAAACCAGTAATTTACTTCTGTCTCTGATGTTACTCATTTGGGGAGCTCTAGGGCAGATCCAATAGATCTGCCTACTGGATATAAAAGCAATCGCATATGATCTTTGTGACCTGGCATGTTTTCAAGGTTCATCCATGCTGTAGCATGTGTCAATACGTCATTCCTTTCTATGGCCAAATAGCATTTCATTGTATGGATACACCATGTTTTGTTTATCCACTCATCAGTTGATGGACATTTGGATTGTTTCCATCTTTTGGCAATTATGAACAATGCTGCTATAAACATTCACATACAAGTTTTTGTGTGGATATATGTTTCATTTCTCTTGAGTATATACAATACTTGGAAGTAAATTACCAGGTCATATGATAACTGTATGTTTAACCATTTGAAGAAACACCAGAGTCTTATCCTAAGTGGTTGTACCATTTTATATTCCTACCAGCAGTGCATGAGGGTTCCAATTTCTCCGTATCACCAACACTTGTTATTATCTGACTTCTATTACAGCCATCCTACTAGGTGTCAAGTGGTTTTGATTTTCATTCCCCTGATAGCTAATGACGATGAGCATCTTTCTATGTGATTACTGACCATTTGTATAACTTCTTTGGGGAAACGTTTATTCAGATCCTTTGCCCATTTTTCAATTGGGTTATTTGTCTTTTTATTATTGAGTTGTAAAAATCCTTTTTATATTCTAGAAGTAAGTCTCTTGTCAGATATAAGTTGCAAAAAGAATTTTTTTTTCTGAGTTTCTGAGGCAGAAACTCAAGACGAAAGAACAGATGGAAAGTTGTCAAGTAAAACAAAATTCTGAAGCTTGAAATCAGATGGACATATGATCAGTGAGTTTAGCAAACCCAAAAGAACTGAGTCCTAAGCTATTCAATTTACTCTGCACAATTTCCAGAAGACTCAATACTGGAACCACCAAAGGCTGAGGATGGGAAGGAAGAAGGTGAGGGGTGCTTAAGGAATAAAATAAGCAGGACTGTCTGAAAGTCTAAAGCAAACAAACATCCTCACACTGCACAGTAAGCAGACAACTGCCCCTCCCTAGACCCAACAGAAGACTGGAGGACTTTTTCCCTCTCTGGAAAGGGAAACCAAGAGTATCTGCACTAAAGGACATAACAAGTACACTGCAAGCAGGAGTACAATAGTAAAAACAGAAGATTAAGTAAACACAGACATACTAGATACTGAGTACCCCTCGCACCCCAATCCCAATACTTTTCCCCTAGCAAACAGAATTCTGGCTGCTGCATCTTCACCATCCAAGCAGGAAGATTACATTGATGATACTTTGTGTCCCCAAGTAGAATCTAACTAGCATAAAAGAAAAGAACTTGAAGATATGGAGGTTAAGAGTTTTTCCGCAGTTAGTCACCCTACAAATCACCCTGGAGCAGTGGTTCTCAACAGGGGCAAAGGGAGGCATTTGGCAATGTCTAGAGACATTCCTGGTTCTCACAACAGGGGTGGGTACCACTGGCATGTGGTGGGTAAAGACCAGGGATGCTGCTAAATACCCTACAATGCAAAGGACTGCCTCAAAAACAAAGAATTACTCAAGTCAAAATGTCAATATTGCCAAGGTTCAGGAGGAGGCAAAATCCATGGTGTCTAAAGTGAGAAGACTGGTTACCTTCGGGTGGTCTGTAAAGGATGACAAGGTGACTTCTTAGGAGATGGTAATGTTCTATATTCCTGACCTTTATGCTAATACATGGAGCTGCACATTTATGATGAATGTATTCTTCTGTGCTATACTTTAATAAAAATAGTTGTAAAAGTTGACAAAGAATGCCCTTAAGAAACAGCAGCAAGTCAAAACACAGGTAGCCAACTTCCCTGAGCATTCCAATTTCAAGTGATTCACTTTGTAGAAAGCTAAAATATGCCTTGTCTCGGGCAGGTCATCTGAAAGGAATTGGAATGAAGAGAGCCTAGTGTTAGGTAGCAGACTACACTGAATATAAGACATGGAAATGACAACAAAGATAAACACCCCAAAATAAGACATGATCATCTACAAGCATCATATCAAAGACAGTTAAGGTATGATAACCAGAACAGCTGCAACCTCAAAAGGTTATAGCACAGCAATGAACAGTTCAAATTCTTGGTATTATTTAAGGACTGGAGTCCTCCTAATAATGAGTCGTAGAAGGACCAAAAATTCTGCACATACGTCGAATATCCTTAAACTTCTATTTTGCTCCCTAAAAAAGGAAGGGTAATTGAAAATAGTTTCAGTTTACACTGGCTTCAAACTTCCTAGAAATTTTATCTCTAACATTTTGAACTTAACATCCATGTCTGTTTCATCTATCACACTTTTATTGTACAACAACAAAAATTAGAAGTATTACGGACATGGCAAAACTTCATCAGCAATCTTAGAAAATCTCAAAGATACTTTAGACAGAAGCAGACCACTGACACTAACCTTCTGCAGAAACAAAAAACTTACAACAAATTACATAAAATATTTTCATCTAGGGAATAACCAGAACCATAAAGGAAGGATTTTTGTAATTTCCATTGGACTACACCTAGATATACTTATTTTAATCCTTAGGCCCACATGGCCACTATTAACTCAAAATAAAAAACACATGATAGAATGGGCCTCCAAGGATCCATATTTCCTACAAATGCATATCCTACTCTGGTCTTACACTGACAACGTACAATAACAACCAACAGGCCAGAAGAGTTGAAAACTGAGAATTACCAGACTCTTACTCAATAACCACAAGAATACAAATTCTAATGTATCTTGAATATGCAACTTAATGATTTCCAAAATCAACCCAGCATATGCGAAACATTCAACAGCTCCTTTCCCAACATCATCCAAAAGTCAGATGTTTCACATCAGTATACTACTCTCCAGCTAACTGAAGTTTACCCGTGCAAGCACCAAAACAATTTAACTTTTAGATAATGCTGAGTTACTGAGGTGAATATCACCTGCAGTTCTGCAGTACAGTGAAAACTGTTCCAGATTCTCAAGCTGCCTTTTTTTTTAAGAGACAGGGTCTCACTGTCACCCCCCAGGCTGGAGTGCAAAGGTGCAATCACGGGAGCTCACTGTAGCCTTGAACTCCTGGGCTCAAGAGATTCTCCCACCTTAGCCTCCCCAAGTAGCTAGGACTACAGGCATGCATCACCATGCCCAGCTAATTTTTTTTAACCTCTCTTTTTTTTTTTAAAGGCAGGGTCTCACTATGTTGCCCAGGCTGGTCTCAAATTCTTGGCTTCAAACAATCCTCCTGCCTCAGCCTTTCAAAGCACTGGGATTACAGGCATGAGCCACTGCGCCCAGCCCCTGTATCTGCTTTTTTACCAGACTGTCAGTTTTTGTTTTGATGCATACCTTCTCTTCTCTCCATATCTGCTATTTTTAATCTGGGGAAGAATAGGCAAATAATAATCAAAAGTTAGAAAACCATATAAAATAGAACGCTCCAAGAAT
>RJWJ010004880.1:0-22876 GCA_004363605.1 Indri indri
ATGGGGGAGAAATTTCCAGAGTATCAGCTTATTGGTAGGGTATACCCTCCAAAACGTACTTCAATGCCCATTGTATTTATGACTCTCCTCCGATCAATTTTAAAATACAATCCGTATGAGACTTCCCAGGAAAGAAATGTTGTTTTTCTGCTTTTTGAGCAACTAGAACATCCATAATCAGTAGAAAGAAGCTGAAGAAGTTGGAATTGGTAATGGTCATCTATGATGGTGGTTTCATACCTTTTTTGCTTGCACATTCTTTTAGAATTTTTAAAAATTCATCACCCCGTCACATTTTTAGATAGACATCTCTAAGTTTTTATTGTAAGTTTTGACAGTTGCAAAGAATGCAATTTGACTTTTTAAATAAAAATTGTATCACTCATTTCAATGTATCTAGTGTAACCTAAATGTCAAACCTATTTAATACTCAATATCATTCATTTAATAAGTACACAAACCCTTTGCATCATTGCTTTTTCTCCTTGAATTTACATTTCTATTCCCTACAACATTTTACCTAAGGAAATACAGTTTACGCTTGAAAATCTTTTATTGATCGATTGATATTTCCTTATAAAAGTGTATAATTATGTGTTATACATAATTTCTTGTGATATAAGGCTCTAAGTCATGTTGTTTTTGTCCTGGATTGAGTTATCTGTGCAATTATTAATAATGAGAAAGTGAAAATCAGCTCTGCTATCACTAAAGACCATATCGCAGCTGCAAGAGTTACTTCAAACTGACTGCTACTTTTTTGCTAATGATATCCCAACCACACTTCCTGCCGCCTGGGAGCAATCACTTGATTTCTCCTTATCCGTGAGCAAAGTTTTACTCATCTGTACGCAGTTATGCGTAGATTTTACCGTTTAGCTTTCAGAGGCATCTCCCTCCGACCCACCCACACCCACACGGCGCGGGGGTTTGTTTTAATTCTTTGTTGGACGGGGCTTTCTCGGAAACTAGAAGGTAATGGATCTGGTTCCGGTCCAGGACAGAGAGCACAGCGCCTGATAACTAGATGGGGTTTGCACAAGCAGAGCACGTGAGTGCTGCTATCCGTGAGACTCGGCTCAGGGAGGCTGTGGAAATCTCTCGGCGACGGTTCACGCAGCTCAGCCCGGCAAAGACAACGCGTTGCCGCCCCCGGACTTCGGCCCTGGGAAGAAGACTTGGCCGACCAGATCCAGGCAGTCAAAGTACGCATGCGCCGGGCCAATCGGGCGTGGACGGCGCGCAGAACGGGCGCGCGCACCCGGCGGCACTGCAAGGCGGGCGCGCGCGCCGGGGTGGTCACTAGAGACCTGGGGTGGTGTGCGCGGGAGGCGAGGGTTCACCCGGCGCTCGGTCTACGGCTATGGCTCACAGGCCGAAAAGGACTTTCCGGCAGCGCCCAGCCGACTCTAGCGACAGCGACGGCGCCGAGGAGCCGTCTGCTGAGCCAGGAACACGGAGGGAACAGGACACCTCCGGCCCTGAGGAGGAAGGGCCGCTCTCTCGAGGAGGCCGCGGGCAGGTGGCGGAACGGCCCCACCGAGTCCGGGGCGCTCGGGGCCGGGGCCGGGTGTGGGCGACTTCCCGGCGCGCCCCGGGAGCGGCTCCCCGCGCGGACGTCCAAGGTGACGCGGGGAGGTGACGCGGGGGGCGGGAAGGGGCTGCGAGGTCCCTGGTTCTTCTCTAGTGGTTCCTGTAACCCGCTGCTGACCGACAGCCAGCTAGACAGCCCGCCTTCGAGCGCTCGCCCGCTGCCTGCGTCTGTATGTTGGGCACCTAGGGGGAGTCAAGGGAATCCTATACAGTTCATCAGATGACCCCACCAGTTGTAGCTATAGGACAGTGATTGATGTTTATGAAGAGCCTAAATCGTCACAAAAGTGTTCAATAATTCCTAATGCTATTAGGTAGGCAAAAGTTATATGTACCTTTTGGAAACTTGCCCAATTTATTTTTCTAGAAAACACTTAACCAGACTAGTACATTAAAAGACTCTAAGTGACTGGTTTTGGAAAATTCTCTTTTGTTTTTCCTTTTCCACCAATTATGTGCAAAACCCGATATAATAATGATATATACAACACTGAGTAGCATAATAGATTGATGATACTGTAAATTGTACCAGTAATGGCTTTAAATACAATGTAGTCATTTTGAAGTACCTTTAAGTTCTTACGTAAAGGTTTCAAGCGGCGCAGTTGTTAACAAAAATGTGCTGCTGTGAGTTTCAATTGCAGCTTAATAGGGAATACGGTTTTGGATTAGTCTTGAGATCCAAATTTTACTGACTATTTTTATTCCTATTAAAGTGATCGCAATGATTTTTAAAAATTTTTAATTGACAAAAATTTTGTATACTTATGGTGTACCACATGACGTATGAAATGTGTACAGTGGCTAAATCGAACTAATTTAATGTCTGTTATCTCAGATAATTTTTGTGGTAAGAACACGAAAGACTACTTAGTAGATTTTCAAGTATAAAGTACATTGTTATTAACTGTAGTCATATTGTAGAGTAGATCTCTTGAACTTATTCCTCCTAACTGAAATTTTGTGTCCTTTGACCAACATCTCCTCCACCACCACCACCCTCAACCCTAGCCCCTGGTAACCACCACTTTACTCTCTGCTTCTGTGATTTACACTTTTTTAGATTCCACGTGTAAGTGAGATGATGCAATGTTTGTCTTTCTGTGCCTGGCTTATTTCACTTAACATATTTTCACTTAATATCCTCCTGGTTCATGATCTTAGTGGTTTCTTGGTCTTTGTTATGACCTTTTATATTTGTTTTTGTACCCTAAAATGTGTCAGTCATATGGTTAAACTTTAGTAAGGAGAATTTAGGCCAGGAGTGGCCTTTTTTCTTGCCTTCTAGGGCTGTGGTTCTCAAACTTTGGTCTTTGGACCCCCTTCCATACTCTTAAAAATGAGTAAGGACTGCTGTGAGCTAGGCTGACGCCACGGCACTCTAGCCCTGGCAACAGAGCAAGACTGTCTCAAAAAAAAAATAAGTAAGGATCCCAAAGAGTTTTTGTTTCTGTAGGTTGTATTTATCAGTACTTACCATGCTAGAAATTAAAATTTTATTAACTCATTCTTAAAAATTACATTTAAGGATAAGTGACATTTTTGTGAAACATATTTTCCAGAAAACAGAAGAGTGGCATTGTTTTCAATTTGCAAGTCTTTTTAATGTCTGACTAAATAGAAAACATCTGAACCCTCTCGTAGCTGCTTCTGCATGCAATCTGTTGTGCTGTGTTGTTTTGATTGAAGTATTTGAAGAAAAGACAGCCTTTCACAGATATATGGCTAAGAGGAGTACCTAACAGCCCTTTTAGATTATTGAGGGTGTTGTGCTTTAATATTACATACAGCAAAGCTTAACAAGTAATAGTTTTTTAAAGGTTAGTTGCAACATGGAATCTTAAACCATATCAGTAAAATTTTTGGTTCTCTGTTACATTAAAATTCATGGGTCTGTTTGGCACTTTGGATCTTTTACTCATGAGTGATTGATAATATTGTGCATTGATTATTGGGAAGTATTTGTTTGCTAGGTTTGCAGATCTTGCAAATGTTCAGGCATTTTATCATACAATATCAAAAAATCACTTAATATTAGCACTAATCTCGTCAGTCTTTAAGTATTGGGAAACTGTGAAGTTCACAGTGGAGGATACAGGTTTTCCAGAATTCCAATTTTCACTTCAAATCTCTCATGCTTGAAGTGATAGGCACAGCTTGGCTTGTGTTTAAGCAGGTGTTTGTCAGATACCTGTGTCTGAGTAACCAGATTGTTTTTTTAGTTATTTTTTCAAGTAAAATGATGTTTCGCCTTGAAACAATGGCTAGTTCAGCTTGCAACTCACATAAATACTTTTCCTAAGGCAACCATTGCGTTTCAGTATGCAGCAAAAGTGCCTTATGTATACTTCCATTTTGTCACACAGAATATTAAAAAGATGTGTACTCAAAGGTTAAGATTTAATGAAATTAAAGTTTTTATTGCTTCATGAAGTGAAATAAGTGAAACTTTTTTTTTCTTCTGCCAACGAGTAGTGATTAAGAATACAATAACTGCTAGCTCAAATTGGTGTCACAATCTTGATTGATAGTAAGGGGCCAGCAGTTTTACCCACTACCGCTTTCTCTTCATTTAATAAATGTCAACACAGTGAAAAGAACAGCATGTTAGTATTATGATTAAAGTAGTTTTGATTTCACAGAGTCTCTGAAAGGATCTTGGGGACCTCCAAGGATTGATGGGCCATACTTTGAGAGGCACTGTTTTGGTGTTAATACACTTCGGGAACACATAGAGGTTGTCATAAATAGCAGTAGCTAAGATAAATGTGAGTTGCAACTATCTTCCTTTAGTCTTTTAAGTTTTAATTTTACTCCAGACTTCTTTAAACTGTCTGTAGGTTTTCTAATTAAGGTAAAATATTAAGATAAAGAATACTACGTCATCTTATTTTTTAAGGTTACTCATGGAGATTGGCAAATTATTGTGAACTAACAAATCTTTTCTTGTCAGTAATGTCAAGAATTCCTTTACATTTTGTTCATTCAATTCTCACAACACCCCTGTGGGTTTTATGTTGCAATATTGTCCTTGTTTAATAGATTAATTGAGCTTAACAGACTAAGTGACCTTCCCAAAATCCCACACTGAAAAGATAGACTCATGCTTTAATTTTGACCAAAGTGCTCATTATAGTACTTCTTGCCACCAGACATTGAAATAATGTCATAGTATAAGGAGAGCCTAAATTTTGGAGTTGGATGGAATTAAGTTGAAAGCCCTGCTTCTCCGCTTACTAAGTCGGTGTTATTAACATTTATCTTACCAATCTTAAGTGTCTGCATTAGAAATAGCATTTACTTTATAGAACTGTGAGTATTAAACAAAATATTAATAAATCATGTAAGACAGGTTTCAATGCCTAGCATATAGCAAGTGTACATTAAATATTTTTTCTTTCTCTACTTATTCACTACCACTATTTTTCTATTCACTGCCACTGTTTTTCTTTTCTAAATACTGCTTCAGTTTTTGTCCCTTTATTTTTTCTCTGTTTCCTTCCCTTTTCCTTTTCTCATTGCATCCTTCTGAAAATATTTTATTAGACATATTAGACAAATATTTTATTAGACAAATAGAGTAAATCTTTATACATGTATTAGACCATCCAGTTTCAGAAACACTGGAAGTTGGATATTTTAAATATGTGGATTAAAATACCATATTATAGATATGCCATGTGTTCAGAATTTTAATTATTGATTCTGTTATTTTGATTCTTTATTATGTTAAAAAAAATGTCCTATTAGAATCCAGAACAGTTGATCCGTCAACAGATGAAGAGGATGGAACACATCACTCCTCGGAAAGTAAGGATGATCAGAGTTCATCTTCTGACAGCTCTAGCTCTCTAGAAGAACAGGAATTTTCATCAACAGGTTGGTATTTTTGTAATTTTGGTTGAACATTTTATTCCTAATAGAGTATTTTCTATACTAGTGATTCTTGTTGTTGATAACACAACAAACTCTAGTGAAGCATGGGGTAAGTTGGTCGTTAATAATGATCGTCATAGTGCCAAAATTTACTGCTCACTTTCATTATGTGACATGCCCAAGGTCAGATAGCTTTTAAGAGGCAGAGCTAGGACTCAAACCCAGGCAATCTGCTCCATAATCTATGTTCTTCTCAACTGCAGTGCTATACTGAATTATTCACACTGATACCTGAAGGATGGTAAGGATTGGTCAGTGAGGATGTTTTAGGTGTACAGTGTAGCATATCCAAAACTCTAGAGAAGATATATAATATGCGTAGAGAACTTAAAATAGTTCTGTTTGGCTGAAAATATTTGATTGGGAGTTTAAGAAAAAGAAACAAAGAAAACGGGAGGGACGAGTTGGATTCAGATTATACAGGACTCGGGGCACTACTGAAAATTTTTTACAAATACCATTGTTCTGTTTTAGAACGATGCTGCTAATTACCACCAGTCTAATGCAGGGGTTGGCAAATCTGGCCCACCACCTGTCTTTGTAAATAACATTTTAGTAAAACAGTCACGCTCTTTCAGTTACTTACTATTTGTGGCTGTTTTTGCACTGCCTGGCAGAGTTGAGAAGTTGCAACAGAAGCCTTATGGCCTGTGAAGTCAGAAACATTTATTTGGCCCTTTGGGTGGTGTTTTCCTTTTATTGGCCTGGTCCGGGTGAGGGCTTACAGGAGATGTGGGATGTTACCAGATGATTGACATACATGATTGACAGGTGTTCTCATAACAAAGTTGCAGCTCCACAGGTGTGTATGCCTCAAAACCTCAAGTTCCTGCTGTTTGTGGTGGTTAGCTATGTTTTCCTACAGTCCCTCCCCCACCCCTTCTTTACCCCTAGGAACCACTTTCCTGGCCTGTGTCTGCCACCTGCAGATTTGGTCCCTGCCTAACAGGAACCCTTGAGCTATGTGTTGGATATGGAGAAACAGGACAGACAAAAATACTCTACTCTTCCTTGAACTTTTACTTCTTTATTATAGCTTGATAGAGCATTAGTTTTATATAGTACTAATATTTCACTAATGAGTCCCACTGTTTGTGACTTATTAATTAAACCCTATTAAGTCATTTGCAGGTGAATCACTTCCATAAAAGTGTTTCAGTTTTCATAGTCATATACTTGAATATTTGACCCTAAATGTATCATCTTAACCTTGCCTGCACATTAAAATTCTCTAAGGGACTATAAAAACATACTGCTATTCAGCTCTACCTCAGATCAACTGAAGCTGAATCACTGGTATGGGGGCTTGGGTATTAGTAGCTCATCAAGCTTCTCAGGTGATTCTAATATCTACCCAGGGTTGTAAATGTAACCTGCTGTGATGGTTTTGAATCCTAATTCTGCTTTAGCTTATATTGGCTGTACCTCCCAGCTTTAAAGACGTGTCATCTTGTCTTCATTCGTATCACAATAAAATCATTAAACCAGACAAGATAAGATACAGAGCTCTGTGGCAGGTCCCCACTTAGCTTCATAATCAACATTTTTTTTAGTATTTAACCAATTAAGAATTCAGTGAACTCTGATTTACCCCATGTATTTTAACATTAGCCATAAGGAAAGACTCCAACTGTTAAATGCTTTGGGAGGATGAAGAGACACCTGACCTTTGTCATTTCCCTGATAGTTTAAAAATAAATACTAGTCAAAAAAAAGTAAATCACTTGATTTTATATTACTTGTTCTTGATGAATGTTTATTACTTCATCATTAACTCAAGCACTTTTAAATTTTCCCCAGGACTGATGCCACACATATTGGTCTGTGATTTCTAAAATCTGTTTCCTTTTTTGTTTGTTTCAGACACTGGAACATTTGTACATCTCCAGGCATATGGCATGTTTTCTATTTATTTCTCAAAGAATTTAGACCAATTTGTGGGAAAGGTTAGAAAATTTACTTCAGCCTGAGTGGCTTGATGTCTCTTTAATAATTTGAAGTGCTTGATGAAATGGTGAAAATTTCTCTTGTCATTTGTTTACTGTAGTATTTTTTTTTAAAGAAATACTTAGATCATGCATGAAGAAACTTGTTTTGAATTGGAAGCATTTATATTAATGAGGTTTTTACTGTATAAAATAAAGAAAAAAATAAGTCTCTATTAAGAGTTGTTGCCATTTAAATGTTTTTCACCTGGTAAATGAACCTGACTATTTCCTTTTCACTTTTTAACTTCTCATGTTTATTCATGTGGGACTCACCACAGACCGTCAGAAGCTGACGTTGGCTTCACACCAGCTGTAGTCTGTTTCTCACTCCCTCTATTCGTGGGTGCCCACAGGAGGGGCGTGTCATAGTGGAGTGCCTCTCTTACTTGACTGGCATGTCATTGATCCTCTTAACTTCTGCAGTACTCATCTGCAGTACTGAGGAACTCCATGCTCAGCCCTCTCCACATCCCCACCTGACAATCTCAGAGCCTCCGGAAGTGAGAAATATCTAGCCCTCAGCAAAGAGTAGCACCTGATAAATAAAAAAATTAAAAGATAAAATGGAGTCATTTAAGTGTATTTTCTGGTACTTCTAAATTTCATGTATTTCTCTAAATTGTATTTAATTTCTATTAAATTAATTTTCTTCCTTTACTGATTAGATTTTGAGCCATTAAAGTCACATGGATGTATCAAAATAGTGAAAAATTTAGAAAAATGGTGCCATTTTTCTTTGTTTAAATGTGAGGAATATTTATTTCTGTTGGTCTCTGGTTTTCAATGTCCTCTTTGTTACTTTCAGTTAAGATCCCTGATGCAGCTTTTATTCAGGCAGCCCGCAGAAAACGTGAATTGGCCAGGGTCCAAGGTGACTATATTTCTTTGGATGTAAAACATCCCATCACTGTCTCTGGTATGAAGAGAAACAGTGACGACGATCCTGAGAGTGAGCCTGATGACCATGAAAAGAGGATACCATTTGCCCCAAAGCCTCAAACACTTAGGCAAAGAATGGCTGAAGAAACAAGTATGTATTTAATTTATTTACCAATATATGAAGATTAAGGCGTTTTTCATTAGAATATAACATTATGTGATAAAATTGCCATAAAAGTGTAATGTGGTGTCTCGTATTGTAAAGATTGTTGATTTTGGCTTTTATTTAGTATCAGTTTGGTCCATGACATTATGGCTTTTAAAAGATGTATCTGTATCAAAATGTTGTTATCAAAGAGTACGTGTAATAATGTTTACTAATGCCTGACCCCCACTTGATCTTTTTTGATGGGTTGAAAAAAATCGTGCAGTATCTTATTTTTGAAATATCGAAAACTGTCATTGTTATCTTTATAAAGAATTGTTATTTAACATGGAAGCATCTATAGAGATTTTAGGTGTGATGTATTAAAATCCTTCTGTTGTAATAAAAAATTTCCTCTACCAATAATCCTAGTCTCAAAGGACTATTTACACATTTCTCATTATGATATATACATTTTGCTAAGGTTTTTGTTACTCGAAATAATTTTTTTTTTGGAATGAGACTTTGCTTCCTTATAACTGAAAAGTTATTTTTAAGTTTTTGAATTCTCAGGTAGAAATTGAGAGATCTTTGATAAAGAAAACCAAACATTTCCTCTTTCTCAGTTTTTTATGTATGTGGAACTATAGTATTTTGTTTGGTGATAAGAGGACAGGTTCTGGAGTCAGATCTGTGTGTTCAAGTTCCAGCTTCAACATAGTTCCAGCTTCAAACTCCCAGTGTTTGAGTTTCCTCTTTTGTGAAATGAAGGCAATAATAGTGCCTTCTTCCCAGAATTATTGTGAAGAATAAATAATATGTAGAGTGGTGGTAAGCCTGCATATAATAAGCCCCCCAAAAATGTTGTCTGCTACAATTGGAATGGAAAAATACTGAATGTTTATATGTGAACTTTTTTTCCCTAGCAAGCAGAAATGAAACAAGTGAAGAAAGTCAGGAAGATGAAAATCAAGATATTTGGGAAAATCAACAAATGAAGAAAGCAGTTAAAATCATAGAGGTAATAATTTTTTATACCATATGTATTAGATTCCTATGGCTGCTGTAACAAATTACCACAAACCTGGTGACTTGAAACAACAGACATTTATTCTGTCGCAGTGTGGAGGCCAGAAATCTGAAATCAAGGTGTTGGCAGGGCTTTGCTTCCTCCGAAGGCCCCAGGGGAGAATTTTTCCTTGCTTTTTCCAACTTCTGGTTGCGCCAGGTACTCCTTGGTTTATGACTGTATAACTCCTATCTCTACCTCTGTCTTCACATGGCCTTCTTCTCTGTGTCTCTGTTGTGTATGTTTCTCATAAGGACATGTGTCATTGGATTTGGGGCCCACTCAGGTAATCCAGGATGATCTCATTTTAAGATCCTTCAGTTAATTACAACCACAAAGACTCTTTCTCCAAATAAGGTCATATTCACACAGCCCAGGGGTTAAGTCATGGGCATACTTTTGGTAGGCCGTCATTCAACCCACTACACCACGTATATTATGTTTTTTCCACTAGATTATAAATACCTTCCACTTGAGGGCACCATATTTTTTTTTACCTTTTATTTTATACTAACAGATTTATATTATATAAAACAGGTATCTAAAAGTAAAATTTAAACAAATAGGTTTAAAACAAACAAAAAATGTGCTGTACTTGGGGTTAAAAGTCCTGCATATGGGTTCTGGATCTAGAATATATGCTAGAATATAAGCTTTATGAGGTCAAGATTACTATTTTGTTCAGTGTTATATCGAGGAGTCGCTAGTGTTATGAGTGCTCAATAAATATTTGTAAACTTTGAACAAATCATTTAATTTCTCAGTTTTCTCATCAATAAAATGGGAATGATAATAATGTTACATACCTGAATAGGTTGATGTAAGGCTTAAAATCATAATTATATAAGGCAAAGTGCTTATAATCTGTATAATACTACAGAAAAATTATGTTTTATATTTGAATCCTTTTAATAAGAATGCTCGAAGAAGCCAAGGCACAGTTGCTCATGTCTATAATCCCAGCACTTTGGGAGGCCGAGGCAGGAGGATCACTTGAGCCCAAAGAGTTCAAGACTAGCCTGGGCAACATAGCGAGACCCCATCTCTATAAAAAATTTAAAAATTACCTGAGTGTGGTGCACATGCCTCTAGGCCTAGCTACTCAGGAGGTTAAGGCAGAAGGACCACTTGAGCCCAGGAGTTCAGGGTTGCAGTGAGCTATGGTCAAGCCACTGCACTCCAGCCTGGGCAACAGAGTGAGACCTTGTCTCTTAAAAAAAAAAAAAAGGAATGCTCTGAGAGATTATTTATTCTTTTAAGTAAGAAAATATTGTAAGATTTCTATGTTATCAAAACTAAAAAAACTAAATAAAGGTAAGCCTGTGGTTGTAATTTTGGAGTATCTGACAAGAGAAATGATTTAGAGGACTGTTTTTATGACTGTAACAAGCTTAGATTTTCTTCTCCCGTTTTTAGTAGAAACAGCATTAAAAGAATATTTTGGAAAAAAACATGCCACAGTCTGTAACTATACAAGTTTGCATAATTTCTTTGTATTTGATGTGCTTTCTGTTTTTTCTTTCTTTTTTCCTTTTTTTTTAGCCTCTTTGCAATCATAGTGTACGTTAGAAGTTCCCAAACTTTCTCATTCATGTGCCCTTAGTGACTCAGTAATTTTATCATGGTACTGCTAAGCTGAAAAAAGTACCAAACAATTCTATTTATTAAGTAGTTAAGTCCAAAGACATAGTAAGATTTAAATCTTAAATTAATAACATTTAATAACTTAATAGCCATTTGGAAAAAATAATACAGATAAATTGAAGAAAAATCTTTTTCTGTTAGGGTCTGTGGCCCAGTCAGGGTCAGGGGTCACATATGATCTTTTTATTTTTAAATAACCAAAATTATTTACTAATGGGATGTGTGTACCTGTTGGGCACTGCACGACTTCTCAAACCTTGGAGTCAGATTGAACACTGCCAGTCTCATTTCCGTATAGATCGTCACACAATACTTGTTTTTTGTTTGTTTGTTTTTACAGTGGGGGGTTGAATACCAACTTTAGTGGCATTAATGTTAGTAAGTTCTGATAACCCACTACCATCGGACCAGCCAATACTTGTTTTTTTAATCATTGTGTCCTCCCAAAACCCAGCTCTATGACTTTATCAAAAGGAATATACCACATCCTACTAAGAGCTAGTAATCCAAGAGATAATTGAGTGTTGCACTGTTCCCCTAAAAAATTTAAAATATCTCACCACACCCCTTTGCTAGGATGTCTTTGCACACAGTTCGGGAACCACAGTATGCATACAATTTTGAATTCTGATTTCTTTGCTTGGCGTGTTATAAATATCTTTTCCTGTTTCTACATAGTTACAATATTAATGAATTTTAATAGCTGCATAATATTCATTGGAGTCAGTGAATCATAATTTTCTTAACCATTCTTAATTTTGAACATTTTAGGTTATTTGCAATCTGAATTTTTTCTATTAATAAATAAGAATCAGTGAATATTTAGATGTTTTTTTCCTTCCCTCTTCTTTTTTTAGATGCGTGTTTTTGGACTTGTAGTAATTGCCAAGAGTGGTATTACTAATCAAAGAAGATGAACTTTTTTATGGCACTTAGTACATTTCTCTATTGCCTTCTAAAGAAAACTTAGCTCAATCGGTAATGCCACCAATATCATGGGAATGTTTCACCACAGTCTTGCCAGCTTTAGGTGCAAGTTTAGTTGGCAAAAATAGAATCCCATGCTTAGTCGATTTGCATTTTTTATTACTAATGTATTTACTGATTCCTTTATTGATGATCTACTATATGCTACTGTCTTAGTTTCCTGTGGCTGCTATAACAAATTACCATAAACTTGGTGGCTTAAAACAACAGAATTTTTGTAAACTCCTGGAGACCAGAAGTCCAAAAAAGTGTTAGTAGGGCTATACTCCTTCCAGAAACTCTAGAAAAGAATCCATTTCTTGACTCTTCTAGATTCTGGTGGTTGTTGGCATGCCTTGGCTTATGGCCATGTTTCTCTCTGTTCCATCTGCACATAAGCCCCAGCTGGATGATCTAGGATAAGCTGCTCCAGTCAAAATCTTTACCTTAAATACATCTGTTGCCATATAAGGTAATATTTATATGAATAGGAAGATGTCTTTTACAGGGTCACCATTAGTCTACTACAGCCACTTACAGTGACGTACAATCTTTGCAGGAGGAGATTACAAAATAATTACCGTGAAGTTCTCCAAGTTTTATGACAGAATTCTGTGCAGGGTCCTGAGACAGCACAAAGGAGCAAGTGGGTGGTCAGTTCTATAGAAGGGAGGGTAAATGGGGAGGTTTGGAAAAGCCCGTACAGAAGTGGTGGTATTCGAATGGGTCATTGGAAGATATTTATGATGTAAGGAATTTGAGACTGAAAATATCTGTAGCGTTTGAGGATTTGTAGATATGATTGGAGCTAGATGGGAGACTCGGTGAAAATTGAAATGAGAAATGATGCTTCATGGAAAATATAAAAAGGATAATTAAGCCAATGATTCAGCTAAATGTCTGGTCCACTTCTTCACATGTCCTTGTCTAAAATAGAGGTTCCTTAGGATCTTTTGAACATTCCAAGCCGTAAGTGGAATTGCTGAGCTGTAATTAGTCAGAGGACACTAATGTGAAATATACCACGTTACAAGATGTATTAGTTGGTAATGCATTTCTCTACAAGTAACAGAAAACCAAAATAGCAGTGTCTTAAAGCAAGGTAAAAGCTTTACTAAGAAACCCTCCAGCAGACTTCCATTTACTCTTCATTGACTAGGGTGGAGTTGGAGTTAAATAGCTATTTCTATCACAGAAACAGCTGTTAGGTTAGCCAGACAGCTGCGTCTACCACACAAGGTAATATTTACCAAGGACTGTTGCTTCTTCAAAAACTGCATGACTTTCTGAGAGTACATTAGACTGTAAATAAAATTAGCTTTGAAAAGCTCAAGAACTAAATTTTTTTTTGAAAAACCCCATTTTTAATATTTGCCTCTTACATGTGAACTTAAATTTCTAAATTTTAAAACTGAGGATTTTAAAAGCATTTCATGGTGCCCATGAATTTTTGAACTGCAAGGGACCTTGGATCATCTAGTTTCCTTTCATGCTCTTAACATTTGTAAGGTAAATGAAATGTTTTTTAAAAAATCAACTTTCATATTATTTTTAGGAAAGAGACATAGGTATTTCCCACAGCCGTGGATCTCAAACAGTGAAGAAGTTTGATACTTCCATTTCATTCTCTCCAGTCAATTTTGAAATTATTAAGAAGCAATTAAATACTAGGTGAGTAATATTCATTTTGAAATTTACATTTGTCCTAGGCGTTTAATAGTGAAAAAATAGCACTATATTCTTTTAAATTATTAAATGTTAATCTTAAACAGATTTATATATACATATACACACACACACACACACACACATATTATCATACAACTCATTTTATTTTTGTATACAGTTTTCCTCCCTTATCCATACTTTCACTGGTTTCAGTTACCCATGGTCAAACTGTGGTCTGTACATATTAAGTGGAAAACTCCAGAAATAAACAATTCATCTGTTTTAAATTGCACGCTTTTCTGAGTAGTGTGGTCAAATCTCGAGATGTCCCTCTCCATCCCACCCCGGACAGGAATCACCCCTTTGACCAACGTCTCTGCGCTCTAGGCTACCCACCTGTTAGTCACTTGGTAGCCTTCTTGATTATCAGATTGACTGTCGTAGTATCACAGTGCTTGTGTTCAGGTAACCCTTATTTTATGTAATAACGGCCCCAAAGTGCAAGAGTACTGTGCCTAATTTATAAATTAAACTTTATCGTAGGTATATGTAAAGGAAAAAGCAGAGTATGTATAGGGCTTGTTACTCTTCACAGTTTTAGGCATTCACTGGGAGTCTTGGCACATATCCCTGTGGATAAGACGGGACCATTGTATGTCTTTTAATCTTTATAACAGATGTATGTTACATGGTTAAAATCAGTAAATATAAAATTCTACTTCTTTTACTTAATATAATTATAAGCATTTTTCTACATTATAAAAACTATCGTGTTTGTTCATACAGTTGTTATAATTTACTTAAGTATTTCTCTATTGGATATTTTGATTTCTAAATTTTCTCTATTATAGATAATGGTTCAGATAATGAACATCTTTTAATTTGTTGCAGTGTTTTTCTTAAGGTAAATTTCCAGGCAAAGGTCATATTATTATAGCTCTTGGTACAGATTGCCCTTCTAAAGCACAGCTATCTTTTGTTCTACCAGTATTAATATTAAATACTTAATCTCTTATATAGTTAGTATTAATTTTAATATAAGTGGTATTTTTGCTAAAACTAAGTCAAACCTCATCATAAGCAGTTTTGTTTTAAATATTTGTATTTTGTAATTGTACTACTCAGAATCTAGTGTGTATCTTTAGATGTATGAAAGAACAAGTATGATGGTTAAAGTTTATTAGTCCTTATAACAGTTTGATACAAGGAAAGAGTTTGATTCTCCTGCCAAAGCAGGTATTTTTAAAGAACATTGTTATTGCTTTTTAAGATGTATTTTTTTATTACCTGAGAATAGGTTCAAAATTTTTTTCCCCATTATCTTTTCTATGAATCAACTTTAAAGTAGCTTCATTCCTTAATCGCACTGCAACTAAAATATATTGGCCATTTAAATGAGAATTTGACATAGAAAGGACATTTTGTAGCATTGTATAGTAAATTAAATATTTGAAAATCTTTCGATGTACTGGTTTTTAGATATTGAGTTATCTCTGTATTCTGGAGGGTTAGCAAAGAACCAGCCCACACTCTGTTTTGGTAAATAAATTTTCACTGGACCACAGCCATGCTTTGATGTTTACATCTTATCTACGGCTGTTTCATGCTACAACACAGAACTGAGTAGTTGTATCAGCAATCATCTCATCCTTAAAGCCCAAAATATTTACTATCCAGCCTTTTACAAAAAAAAAGTTTTTGCCAACTGCTGTTTTTTCTCTTTTCTTTTCTTTTCTTTTCTTTTTTTTTTTTTTTTTTTGGCTTAAACCATAGACTTTATTTCTCATAGTTCTAAAGGCTGGGGAGTCTGAGATCAGGATACTAGCATTATTGGATTCTGTGAGGGCTATCTTCCTTGCTTGCAGTAGGACATCTTCTAGCTGTGTCCTCACATGGCAGAAGGACAGAGTGAAAGTGTGTTTATGTATTGTTGAGGGGGAGAGAGAGGGGCAACCCTGTTCTAGATCAGTGTATTCCAATAGTGATGTTAAATGGTGAGATACTTTAACAAATTCAAGATTATTTCTGTAATAACTTTATCATTTACTGACATTCTGATATGCTTTCCTTAGTTAGAAGACAACAGCTAAAATTACAGCTATTGCATCTAAAATTGCATATAACCAGAACCTACAAGGTTGTTCTTAACAAGATTTTATTTAAGAGAATTATCTTGCATGAGTAATAGAATAGAAAAAGGTAGCAGATCACTGACTTAGATTAGTATTTTATTTTATTTGGGTAACTGTTAACTTTATTGTATTTTATTTTTTATTAACTAGTTTCTTTTAAAAAGAAAATACACTCTTATGGTTAAAAAAAAAAAAAACATCACCCAGTACAAAGGTTATACAGAGAAAAGGAAGTTACCTTTCCTTAAAGAAACCATTGCTACCAGTTTCTATATTTACTTCCAGAAGTGGTCTCTCTCTCTATATATATATCTATACAAGCACATATGTATTTATATATTGCCCCATTTTTATACAAAAAAAGGAAGCACATTACGTGCCCTGTTCTGTACCTAGCGTTTTCCACATATGTTCTTACAACTTTACTGCTATAGCCAATAACATTCTGCTTAATTAAAACATTTTAATAATGTCTACTATACATTATTATCTTGATTTATTTTTTAACTCTCACTGTTCTTTATATAAAGCAAGGAAAGACTTTGAAAGACAAATGCAGAAAATTTGGAGAGAGGATACTTAGCCTAAGCAAATGCTGAACAGTTTGAATTATGGAGCAGTTTAGCCAAGGAGGTAAATTAAAATATAAGTCTGCTGCTAGTTCACATACTATAAATGTGTTATTTCATTTGTAGTTAATTCTCTAACTATAAGGCATTCACAGAGTCAAATATTAGAAAACACATTCCAGATTTTTTTAAAAGATATAATGGGAGTTTCTTATTCCTCCATTGGCATGTATATATGAAGGGTAATTGAATTTTAAAGGCTAAGCAGTCATTAAATTTGACAGTTTTTTCGTATAACCTCAGCTGATACATGTGATATTCACAACGGCTAAAAGAAAGTGGGTGTCTTAACTTTAATAAAACAGCATGTAGGGAAATGCAACAGAGCAGCAACAAAATCGAACGTACCTCAAGGAACATCAAATTCTAGTGACAAGACAGAAGGCATTATGAATCACAAAATAGATAAATTATACCAAACCATAGCATGCTCAAATGATTTTAGTATCAGCTCATTCAGATACCTATATTCCAAGAATGACCACAAATTGATTTAACAGTAACTCCACGTGGACTCTTGTGTTTCAAATATAAGAGCATTGATTGTTCTTACAACTCACCTAGTTTATAAATTCTGCTCAATCCTGACCTAAAACTATACTTGTTAACTTCTACTCTAAAATCAGCTCCAGCCCCTAAAAACCTGTACGTGCCCTTTCCTCCTTTTCCCCTTTGAGACTTCTTTTATTGTGATATTCTCCTTTGCTTAGCGAGTCTAATAAATGCAGGTTTATATGATCGTCAGTTTCCTTGGTGGTCTTTGAAAACATTTGCATTAGACTGCTACTTTAGGGGGAAAAAGTTTGAAAAGTAAAGCAATTATTATTTTATTTATTTAGATTAACATTACTACAGGACACTCACCGCTCACATCTGAGGGAATATGAAAAATACATGCAAGATGTCAGGAGCTCGAAGAGTACAATCCAGCATCTAGAGAGTTCATCAGATCAAGCTCTGAATTATAAATTCTATAAAAGCATGAAAATTTATGTGGAAAATTTAATTGACTGCCTTAATGAAAAGGTACATATAAATATTTGTATCATTTTCTTTTTTGGAGAACTGCCCCTTACCATGCAATTACAAAAAGTCTACATCTTACAATTAAATACTTTTCTCTAGTGTTTTTCCTATGCACAGCTTTTAACATACTGTAATATTAAACATTCCCTTAATATTGGACATTTAGATTTTTGTAGTTATTTTGCTATAAGAAGCACTGTATAAAATTTTGTATTTAAATTTTTGTGAAACTTTCATCCATTGAAGAAAAATTCCTATAAAATGAAATAAGTCAAAGAAAATGAATTATTAAGTCTAAATATTTTTAAGGCTCATATGAAACATATTGCCAAATTGTCCTCCAGAACAGTTTTGCCAGTTTTATTAGTTTACTAGAAAAAAATGGGTTTTATTTTTATATATTGTATTTTGATCTCAAGTGAACCCTTTATTAGCTGTGTATAGTTTTCCTTCTTGTGAATTATTTGTCTCCTTTGCCCTGTCGTCTTTTTGATTCTTAGTGGAGATTTTTTCTTTTTCTTTTTTAGTTTTTTTAGTTTTCTTAGTGTGGATGAACAACTCCTTATAGCTTAAAAATTTTTAGTGCTTTATTCTACTTGATGTAAACTTACCCGTTTGTTTTGGTTTTTTATTTTGTTTGTGATGGTTTTTTAACATTCAAATGTTTTGAAATGTTTGCGTTATCAGATTTATTAATCTTTCACTTTCATTTTCTGTTTTTGTTTTATGCATACTGAGTTCTTACATTGGGGTCTTCAATTGTCCTTTTTTAAAAAATATATTAACCATTTAAAAATAAATTATACTCTACTATCCATATTATTTATTTATAATTAAAATGTTTCTAAACATTTGGATGCTGACCCCTATTGTTTTAAATTGGCTACCTTCTGATATCACCGGATAGTTACTTTCTTGAGTATTTACTGCAGTGTAATATTTTTCTTCATTAATCCTTGAAGAATTACACTGTTAAAATCTTGTCAGCCTATGCATTGATGTATCCATAGCAACAGCTGCTGGAACATTATTGGAATGGAAGGAGTTGCCAAAAAAAAAAATTACTGTTCCAATTTTAACTAGTCTCTCATTGTCTGTATCACAACTTTCTTACCTATCTCTGGTTAGATTTCTTGCATTCTCCATTTTTTCAGATTTCGCCAGATTATAGAAGTGCCCACCTATTGTCTGCCCCCTCAGCCTGTTAAAACAGCACATGCACCTTTCATTTCCTCCTATTATTTTATCTCAAAGAAGAATCCTTCTTCCTAATTATCATTCTTATCCATGTTCCTGACTCCATCCCATTTGCTTTCATTATCTGAGATATTTATTGCTGGTCCAGGACAGTAAGTTGATTTTCTGTTTTTTGATAACAGTTTTGGCAGCTAGGCCTGTTGCTCACAATGTTTTGTAATTGAGATGTGATAGTATTGGAAATGTTTCTTTTTATGAGAATTGAACATATGTTAATACATATATATCTTCTAAATATTACTTTTTCATATTTTTTATATTTCATTATCAATGATCTGCAAAATGTTACTTATATATGTATTTCAGATTATCAACATCCAAGAAATAGAATCATCCATGCATGCACTCCTTTTAAAACAAGCTATGACCTTTATGAAACGCAGGCAAGATGAATTAAAACACGAATCAACGTATTTACAACAGTTATCATGTTAGTGTTTTTCATATTCAATATGATTTATTATTCATTAAGCTAAATTATCTGAAGAATAAAAATATTTTTATTCCTGTATAAAAAATGGTTTTTGTGTATTTTCCCACTAACCCTTTCTCACCCACTTCCAAAAACCCAAAACATTTAGAAGTAGGGTTTTAAAATGTTTTAAATTAAGGGTAAGACCAAAACATAAACATTATAACTTAAAATTATTTAGTATTTGAGACAAAATATTTACAAAGCCATTTAATGAATGTTTTGAGATAAGTTCACATCAATCTATAGACTCTGTTCGAGATCTAACTTTATAGTTTTCACAGCCCTTCCACAGGTTGGTTTTGGTGAGTTTCAGTATAGATTTATCTGTAAGATCTCTATTATAAGATTTGGATGCCTCCTTTTATTTTCACACTGGTTTTGTATTTTCAGAGATGTCTTCCTTTGATTAAAGTGCTATCAGGAGGTAGTAAAAGAGATGAGACCATAACCAAGTAGCTAATAAAAGCAAAGGCAAAGTGACTGTCAACCGCATGACATTTAGTGTGTCAGTACATATTAAATAATATGAATAAAATACAGCAGTCCCCCCAATCTACAGTTTTGCTTTCCCTGGTTTCAGTCACCCGAGGTCAACCATGGTCCAAAAATAGGTAATAAGGTAATAGGTAATAAGATATTTTGAAAGGGAGACCACATTCATATAACTTATATTACAGTATATTATAATTGTTTTATTACTGTTAATCTCTTACTGTGCCTAATTTATAGATTAAACTTTATCATAGGAATGCATACATAGGAAAAAACAGTATATGTAGGACTTGGTACTATCCATGGTTTCAGGCATCCCCTGGTGGTCTTGGGACATATCCCCTGTGGACTACTGTATTGGTAATGCAAATATTTCTAGCATTTGGCTATGGAGAAAACTGGTGAAAATATGCAATTTACGCATGTTATGTGTGTGCGTTTATATATACCTGTATTAATATGTATATACATCCATGCTATTACCTTTATTTTCAAAGTGTTTCACTTTTTTCTTTTGAGAATTTATAGTACAAAATTAATTTTATTTGTTAACAGGCAAAGAGGAGACATCAACAAATGGAAGCTTGGCTGTAGATGAAAAAACTCAGTGGATTTTAGAAGAGATTGAATCTCGAAGGTAGCTATATAAAGTGAAGACTTAAAACATGATTGAGCAAGTACTTTTTACTACTTAAATATAATTAACCGTATGATATAATTAACCACACCTGACATACAGTATTAACTTGTAAAAATAATGTATAATAAAACCAAGATTTAGTTAAGCAGTCTTTGACTGCTTTAAAGACACACTGGTATATTTAGATCAGTTGAAAGGAATGAGTAAAATGACATTTTTATCAGTTTAGGAATTGCTCGTAACTAGAAGCCAGTCCTAATTATGTTGTTACCCCTTCTTCAGAATCTGATTAGCCCATGGGAATGTCCTAAGTAGAAATGGCCAGGCACCGTGGCTCACGCCTATAATCCTAGCATTCTGGGAGGCTGAGGCCGGAGGATTGCTTGAGCTCAGGAGTTGGAGACCAGCCTGAGCAAGAGTTAGACCACATCTCTACTAAAAGTAGAAAAAATTATCTGGGCATTGTGGCATGCGTCCTGTAGTCCCAGCTACTCGGGAGGCTGAGGCAGGAGGATTGCTTGAGTCCAGGAGTTTGAGACGGCACTCTAGCCCAGGTGACAAAGCAAGACTCTGTCTCAAAAAAAAAAAAAAAAAAAGTCTTATGAGAAAAAAAGAGGAAGAACTACCAACTCAAAATAATGAAGATATAGAACTGTCAAAAATATTAAGTGTATAATATATATTGCTGGCCGTTTTAAGCAAATGATAAAATTACTTCCGTGTGTTTAAAAAGCATTTATTTTCATCAAGAGCTATTTGCTTTTCATTTATTTTTGGTTTGTTGCAAAATATAGAACACGAAGAAGACAAGCAAGGGTGCTTTCTGGGAATTGCAACCATCAGGAAGGGACATCTAGTGATGATGAATTATCTTCAGCAGAGATGACTGACTTCCAAAAAAGCCAAGGTCAGTTGCCAACTTTCCAGTATATCTTGGTTTGAAGTGTTGAAATGGTGGGAATGCTTGCTATTATTGCCTTTAAATACATAAGCTATATGAAACGATTTGTAAAATTCAGGAAAAATGGAAAATTTTTTCTCCTTTAAGATTCTTTTCCTACCTCTGGAAAAATGGAATAAAATGAAGGAGGAGTATTGTGAGTATTCTTGCATCTTTATAGTTTTTTCCATTCAGCTTTTTCTCCTATTACAAATAAACAGTTTCATTTCTTTACCACATACTTCCTATATTATCATTTTTAATTTGAAACAATTGAATTTAGCAAAACCATTTTTAACATTGTAAGGTAAAATGTGTATAGTTGAAAAATTGTAGCCTCTGGAGTTAAGTAGACTTGGGTTCAAAGACAGGCTTTATTCTTTGTGATCTTAGACAAATTCCTTGGCCTAATATTGATGTTGTTCTTTTGTTTGTCTGCAAATAAGGAGGCTTTACTTGTAGGGAAGATGGTTATGAAGAAGAAATGAGATTAGTGTATTTATAATGGTAAACAGCAGAGGCTCGATAAATCACAGATTTTATTAGTGTTGATGTTATTATGCTTGTGGTTAAAGTGATAATTTTTTAATAGAAATGAATTTATATGTTAGTACCAAAGGAAAGTTTTTAGCTCAACTAATTACAGTCACATGTGACTATTTACAGGAAGCAAGCTTAAAGTTCACAAACTTAAAATGTATAATATAAAGAGTCTCATTTTGTTTACAGATCACATTTTACAGAATCAGAAGAAAGTTTTTGAAGATGTGCATGATGATTTTTGTAACATCCAGAATATTTTGTTGAAATTTCAGCAATGGCGAGAAAAGTTTCCTGATTCCTATTATGAAGCTTTCATTAGTTTATGCATACCAAAGATTTTAAATCCCCTAATACGAGTTCAGTTGATTCCTTGGAATCCTCTTAAGGTATTTATGGTTATTATGCAAGAAATTATCCTGATCATATTAGTTACTTCAATTTCCTTGCTATCAGGTTAGCTATTAAATACCTAGAGCTGGAGCTGAAGTTTAGAGCTTTGGAACTATAGTCCGGAAATGTGTACTTTAAGCTACATTCTTCTTTTCTTGGCTCTCACTTGATTTTTAAGGTTGAGCCGCACTAAACATCAGTAAAGCAAACACGTTTTTAAAGCTGCTTCTATATATAAGTTTGAAATGCCTCCCCCCGCACCCACCCAAAAGTACAAGGTAATACTGAGTTTGAGGAAATTAGACATGCAAGCCTTGTTCCAAGAGTTCTAAAGTTGGCGAGGACGTATTGGGAAGAGTTAGTCAGTGTTGCATTGAGGAGGGGGAATTTAAGTGAGGCTTTGAAGGATTAACAGGAGGAGACAGAAAGGGAAAGGTGTTTGGTAAGGTATAAAAGAAGAAATA